>CM067367.1:125837304-125864831 GCA_034401795.1 Chaetoderma sp. LZ-2023a
ACCCCTTGTATACACTGATCCGCAAGAGATTTTGAAAGTTGTTGAAGTTTTGGACCATGTACCTTTTTGTGGAACAGGCTGTGAATGGCCGCCATAAGTGTAAATCCAAGTTGGCCCATATTGAAAATCAAAATTTTGAACAACTCACCGTAGAAGTATGTGTCATAGAAGTATGTGTAATACTTCGGTTTATGTATTTTTGAGTGTGGGGAATCCATTTGTGACATCATTTCCATGCTAAGGTCTATGAATGACCGCTAGGTGTCTGACCTCACAGATTTGCCCACAGCCAAAAACCCATAACACGAGGTATTACACATACTTCTATGGTGAGTGGTTCAAAAAATTTAGACTCAATATGGCTAGCGGTGGCCATCTTGGATTTATGCGCCTAATGGCCATTCAGAGCCGCTTCCAAAAAGCCCCTGTATGATTATTAACGGTAAATGGTCCAATAACTGAAATTAAGGTTCAAAATCTCTTGCGGATTGGTTGTATGCGGGGTTCAGAGCAGGGCCTGGACAGGGTTAACTTGTACATTATTGTTTTCAGTCTATGTTTGATGCCACCTTGAAGGATAGACGTAACAGTTTTCACCTGGCGCCTGGTACCTCCATGTTTATTCATTGGCTGGTGGGAATGGTGTATGTGTTCTACTTTGCTTCATTCATCCTCTTGTTACGGGAAGTCCTTCGACCTGCGTGCTGTGGTTCCTGCAGAATCTGAATGACCCAGACTTAATCCTATCCACGAGGTTAGATGCTGTAGTATTAGCGTCATATATTTGTACTATTACTGTCATCTCACTTGATCATAAATTTGAAAATGGTATCTTACGTGTGATATTGCTAATGAATTCTTATTTCTTTTTTGAGCATACATGTATGTATATTATCGCCCAGTAGGTATGTTGTGATTTAGACGATTTACTAAATATCAAATCGATTTAAACCATTTAACCCTTGATGGTCCAGCCCGGCAATGCAAGCCTCTTCAGTGGTCCTGAAGAATACCCATTTAAAGAACAAACATTTTGAAACATGCTTCCCGCCCGGCATCCTTTGCCCGATGCGCTTATGATATAATATATACCTTCGATGTAATGATTGCCTCGCATGCACCTCTTATTGCATATATGACGCCTGACATTGCTTTAGCGTAAAAACTTGTTTTATTATCTCGTCTCTAAACATTTACCATTAAACAGAAATGGGCTCCAACAAAACATAGAGCGAAAGAAGGTTTTCACTTCAAGAGTATACTTACCTCCCTAATACTTTTGATATTGCTAAATATTGGCTTTCACTCAATAAACACTCAGATTTAAAACAGTTAGGTGCCCCTACTGGGCAGGGAGTCAGAGCGTAGTCTGGCGGATGCCAGCCCCACCTCCGCGCATGCGCAGACTAGCACTTCCTCTTTGCTAGATTATTGGCAGAGAGATCACACATGTCTTTTTGTGCAAAAGCTTTTTCTTATTCTTAAACTGTTTAAGTGGTGTTATTTGGAGTGATAGTCACTTTTTTGGATGGCAGGAAGTAACACTTCGCCAAAGGAGGACTTAGGACCTTTAAATCAGGTGACTTCTAGTAAAATTAGCGAGTTTTCTTCCCGGTGTATTGTGTTTTCGGGACTCGCGTTTACCGTGATAAGCGCCTTGGTTAGTTGGTTTATGTCAACTCGGTGCTACCTAAGGCTAATTTCTCTTTCTGTTTATGTCCACAGGTCTGTATGACGCTAGGTGGTGACATCACAGCAGCAGAGAGTTAGTTTTCTCTCCACCATGGTTCCATTTCCTACTAATACTGTTAGGTTATCTAACCAAATGAAAAATTATGTCCAGTGAGTTGGAGGCCTAGTATAAAGGTCTTCTCACTTTGCCCTCTTGATCCAATTCCTTCCCCATGAGGTGGAGAGAGTTAAGAGGCGTGCAGATGGTGGAGTTCTCCGGTTCGTCACGTTGGATGGTTTGTCTATACAAAGTGTCAGGTATCTAGTTATTGATAATGTGGTGATGTTAATTATAGTAAACAATCAAAGGGAGATAATTAACATTTTTGCCAGAAAAGAGTTATCTATATGTATCTGATGGTTGTGTAGTCGACGTATCCATTCAGCATACAATTCGTCCTTGCACTTGGATGTTTTGTTGGGATCGAATTTTTCCTGTCACGGGATTAATGACGTCATAATCAGCCTGGCTATGTATTTATCAGCAATTCAAGTCGCTATGCTGGTTTCTGATGTATATTGATCTTTATGATCGTTTTCCTTCTCTTTGAGTTGGTTTGAGTGTCTAAGCTTAACTAGTTTGCTCATACTCCTTGTCCTTTGCCCTGTTTCAGGGACCGGGTTGCGCGTCCTGTGGACGTTTTCTACATGAAAAGTTCTGGCCTCATCTGTGCTATCAATGTAGCCCTTGTGGTCCCTTGGTTAATTGTGACATATGTAAGCACTGGGGGGGGCGAGTTAATGTCCGAATTCTTGTGCTGCTTACAGGCGACGGACAAGGTGGTAGAGGAGGAGAAGAAGATGAAGCGGAAACGAGAGGTTGTAAGTAGGAAGGGTAAGGGGAAGGTCTCGTCCGCGGTGGATATGGAGGCCTTCCGGACCGAGATGTTGGGAGAGATGAAGAGGACGATAAAGGATTTGGTTCCAGGGTTGCTTCGTGGCATGCTTCCTGGACCAAATCCTTTACTGTCCTCATCATCGGCTTCGGAGCAGGTAATCCCCGCCTCTGGATCGGTTTTCCTTAGACCGCTTCCGTTGTTCGACGATTCAGAGGTGGCCCCATTAGAGGGGGCGTTCCACGGCCCTGGCAGCAGGCTTATTGCCGCGCCGAGAGGGGACCGTGGACGGTTGTCGCTGGAACCCGCGGGCTGCTTATCAGTCCAGGGGTATCCGCACGCCGCGGTGGCCAGTACCTCCTATGGCACCGTTCCTGGTCAGCCCGGGTTAGCTCTCTTTGCTGACCCGGGGTCTAATCTTTCTGACCAGGGTGATGAGGATTACCTGCTAGGGTCGCCGTCTGACGACGTGGACATGGATGAAGACGTTTGTGCACCCCTCGCGGGGAATACAGGCGGCTTCTTCCACGGTTTTACTCACCCTGGAGTAAAGTCCGCGGCTCAGGTGGTGGCCCAGGGCGCTGCTGATGGCCAGCGGTACCGCATACCTTGGCTTGCCGAGGGTGTTGCTGGTGCTGGCCGGGCCCGTGGTGGGGCGGTATATACCCCGCGCTCTGCCACGGTGCCTGCTCCTGGTCAAACCAGTGATATTGTCATGCCGGTGCTATCAGGCCCGCATGTTTTCCCTGGCTTGCCAGGTGTATCAGCGTACCCGCCGTCAAGCTCTGCTGCTTGCGCTCAGGAGGAAGACGAAGGACCCCGTCTTGTAGAGCGCTCGCAGTTAGCCACGGAGGAGGATTGGTCTGACGCTTGCCAGTGGTTGGTGAGCGTTAGGCCTGATCTGCCCGTGGAGCAGTCGCCTAGCCAGCGTGACCACAGGCCGTGGTTAGCTGGGAAACCGACTGCTAACGCTATGCCTTCTCTGCCGCTGGCGGAGCATGTCGTTGACATGTTCAAGGCGGCGGAGGCGTCCATTAACTCGAGTGGACGTCTCGCGAAGGCCCCTCGCGAGGTGGCCAGGCGTTGTCGCATCGTGCCCCTGGATTACCAGCGGTACGGTGTGGTACCCAAGCCCAGCGTGGATGACCGCGCGGCTTTGGGTGAGGATGCGCGGCCAGGCTCCCGTTCTGACACGGGGGTCTTGTGTTCGAACGCGTTGCGTTCGGCGAATGCCGCGTTGCGTGATGCGGAGGAGAGTGGGAGGGCTTCGATTGCCGCTCTGTCCCACGTCTCCCAGCTGTTACAGGGGGTAGTAACGGCATCCGCATCGCGCCAGCCAATCCCGGTCACGGTCCAGCGAGCCATCCAGGATGGTATTAACCTGGCGCTGGACTGTATGACTCGGGCGGTGACCAGGAGTGTCCGGGCAAGACGCACGTTTGCCCTGGACAATCTGTGCCCGTCTCAGGACCTGTACAATAGGCTACTCCGTACGCCTATGACGGGTCCTGGTCTTTTTGGAGGTGAGGGATGTCGCCACCTCCAGGAGACGGTCACCCTGGTGAATAACCAGAGGGCGCTGCGCGAGCAGTTTGAGGTGCTGCGTCGTGCTAACGTTCGCGCCGCGGCCCCTGCGTATCGTCCCCTGCAGGCTCGAGGTGGTGCTGGCCAAGTCAGAGGCCAGCCACCGTCGCAGCGTCGGCCTCGGCCGCGTGCGATTCGGCCAGCAGCGAGGGGGGCGCAGGTTCCTCAGGCGCCGTCAGCCAGGCAGCCGCCCGCGCACCAAGGTGCGCGCGGGGCGGGGCGGGGCGCGCGAGGATCTGGGCGTGGTTATCGGTCCTGACAGGACGCTTACCGCGGTAAGAACCACTCCGGTGTGTATGGCGACGGAGACAGTGCCGCTCTTGCATGCCTTGTGTCCACCGCGGTCCCTAGGTGGACCGGTGGGAGGCCGGCTTGCCGGCCACATGCAAGAGTGGGAACGGTTAACTCAGGACCGTTTAGTCTTGCGATGGCTTTCCGTCGGGTATCATCCAGAGTGGATGACAGGCCCGCCGTCGCGACTGTCTCTAGTGCCAGTCTGGACTCCCATTCCGAGAGATCCAGAGCAAAGGTTGTGTATCGAGGAGGAGATAAATTCCCTCGTACAAAAAGGAGCTATTCAGCCGGCACAAAGGTGTCCGGGCTTCTATTCAACCCTGTTCTTAGTAACAAAACGCACCGGAGGGTGGAGACCGATTCTCAACCTCAAGCCATTGAACAAGTTCATCGAGACGCCCAGTTTCAAGATGGAAACGGTGCGCTCGGTGTTGGCGGGGTTGGAGAGGGGGATGTGGACGGCGTCGATAGATTTGAAGGACGCTTATTTCCACATCCCCATCCACGGGAGTTTCTGTCGCTTCCTGAGATTTGCATTCCAGGGCAGACAGTGGGAATTCAGGGTGTTGCCCTTCGGAATTTCCACGGCTCCTCGGGTTTTCACCCGTGTGGTTCTTGCGATCACAGCATGCCTCCGCAGGAGAAGCATAGCAGTCCACACGTAAATAGACGACTGGCTGTTGAAAGCGCACACCCGGGAAAGTTTGTCGGCCAATCTGGAGATTGTTTTGAAAACTCTCACAGACTTAGGCTGGATGATCAATTTCCCAAAATCAGAGCTGACTCCATCCCAGAAGTTTGTTTACCTGGGGATGTTCTTCGATCTAGAGACAGGATATGTTTATCCTACTCAGGAGAGAGTTCAGAAACTCATCTCATTAATTCAGTCAGTGTGCGACAGTCGTCATGTCCTGGCACGGGTTTACTTGAGAATGCTGGGGTTGATGGTTTCATTGGAACCAGTCATTCCTCAGGCCGCCTTACGCAGGCGGCCGATCCAGTTATTTCTCATGACACAATGGACCCAGAGTACAGGTTCGCTGGACTCGAATGTGTCAGTGTTGGCGCCTCTCATTCACCACCTGCAATGGTGGTTGAATACAGAGAATCTCTTGCCGGGGGTTTTGCTAACCCCTCCCCACCCTCAGGTGACTGTGTATACAGATGCATCGATGGAGGGCTGGGGAGCTTGCCTGGAAGAGTCCACGATATCAGGGCTTTGGAATCTGGAACAGTCAAAGGAACATATAAATCTACTGGAGCTAAAAGCAGTAGTCCTGGGCCTGGAACATTTCTTACAGAAAGTTCAGGGCAAGATTGTTCTTATTCGTTCAGACAACTCAACAGTTGTGACTTACATAAACCGCCAGGGCGGAACGAAGTCGCCCAGTCTCTGTATGATGACATGGAAACTGCTTTGTTGGTGTCTGGATCACCAGATTACCTTGAAAGCAGTTCATATTCCGGGAAGGTTAAACCTGCTAGCAGACTCATTGAGCCGAAGGATGAGTGTTTTACCCACGGAATGGCAACTAAATCAATGTGTGGCGGATCGTCTGTTCGACCATTGGGGGAAACCCAACATCGATTTGTTCGCAACGAAGAAGAATGCGAAGATGACGACGTACGTCTCTCCGATTCCGGATCCAAGCGCCTTCGCAACAGATGCGTTAGCTATCAGCTGGGGGAGAATGTATGCATACGCATTCCCTCCAGCAATCCTGATTCCAAAAATTCTTCAGAAAATCAGACAAGAGGAATGCCAAGTGCTTCTGATCGCCCCGGATTGGCCAAGCCGATCATGGTATACGGATCTGCTGGACCTTCTGGTCTGCAATCCGGTTCCTCTGCCTCTGATGGACGATATTATCTTCCAGGGCAAGGCCCTTCACAACAATCCGTCAATGTTCAGATTGACTGCGTGGATGTTGTCAAGGAATCTAGAATTAAGGAGGGCTTTTCTGAGCAAGCAGCCATGTTTATGGCCAAAGCCAGGAGGGGGTCAACCTCCAGAGCATATAATTATAAAATCAACAGATTTGCAGAATGGTGCTCAAAAAGATGTATTGATCCAATGGATTCATCTATTCAAGTAGTAGCTGATTTCCTCTGTCACCTCTATGATGCCTATAGCCTCAAGCCTAACTCTATTGCTGGTTATAAATCAGCATTAATGTCTGTTATTCCTTGCTTGGCTAAGAGGGGAAGTGATGAAGTAAATACATTAAATGTATTAATTAAAGGCATGGGCAATCTAAGACCAAGGAATCCACCTGTGATTCCGTCTTGGAGTTTATCGCTAGTGCTTCAAGTACTAGGTGATAAGCCTTTTGAACCACTTAGTTCCATTTCTATGAAACTATTAACACTGAAGACGGTGTTTTTAATTGCTGCGGCCTCGGCTAGGCGTAGGAGTGAAATTCATGCCTTATCAGCCGAGGATGACCGTTTTGTGGTTTCAGGGGAAGGCCTTAAGCTGCTACCTAGGATTAATTTCTTGGCTAAAAATCAGTCGTTGAAATATCCAGGTCAACCTATTATTTTGCCTGCTTTAACTAGATATGATCCTAATTCTAAAGCATGGTGTCCCGTCCGGGCGCTGCGCCGGTACAAACAACGTACGGCGGAGTGGCGCACCGACCAGTCAGCGTTATGGTTGTCATATATTGAACCCCATGGCAGGGCTTCTAAGGACACCATTTCCAGGTGGATTGTGGAATGCATTCAGTTTTGCCATAAATCCGCCACCGGGAAGCAGGTTGACGTGGCCAAGGCTCACAGTGTCCGCGGCGTAGTGACATCCACGGCCCTATTTAATGGGGTCCCTGTGGATGATATTATGTCGGTGGCTCAGTGGCACTGTGAGTCAAGTTTTACAGACCATTATCTCCGTGACACCTCTAATCCTCTCGCCTTGTCGATTTTGAAAAAATAACTCGGTTTATATTTTTTGAGGAGGTTTTTCCTCATTACTTATATATTTCACAATTAATTTATGGAAACACCCACTTTTTTGGGCCTGCATCAGTCTTTACCAATGGGAAGATGATGTCAGCAGCCATTTTCAACAAGGTCAGTCTTGTTCATGTGTTGTCCGTTGTTGATTGTATTGTCACGATTACCCGTTATTAATATGGTGATGGTTTGTGTATTTGTGTGGTTCATTGTTGAGAGTTACGAAAATGGAGTTTTTTCGTCTCTGTCCTGTAGTACATGGCACTTGTACGTAGAGAGCGTATAGGACATTGAGGTCAGGCGACTCTTCCTCCCAGGAAGGAGGGGTGGGGAGCGCATGTGACATTCGGTCATCTCTCATACATCGGTAGTGTTATCCGATGGTTAGTCAAAACCTGACTGTTTTTTCTTACAGTTTCAGAAGTTTAAGTGCCTTAAACGCAGAAAAGCGTATAGGGATGAGCTGGTCTTTTGACCTCGCCTCCCTCCCGCCAGATTCACTTTCAAATTCTGGCAATATCAAAAGTATTAGGGAGGTAAGTATACTCTTGAAGTGAAATAAACGAAATCTAGGATTTCTTTTTTCACGAGAGAGTTGATACTTACCTCCCTAGATACGGACCCGGCCTCTCCACCCCACAGAGGCTCGGTCTTCAGGCTCTTAATAGTTGCATGTGTGTCAGCCAATAATCTAGTCAGAGGAAGTGCTAGTCTGCGCATGCGCGGAGGTGGGGCTGGCATCCGCCAGACTACGCTCTGACTCCCTGCCCAGTAGGGGCACCTAACTGTTTTAAATCTGAGTGTTTATTGAGTGAAAGCCAATATTTAGCAATATCAAAAGTATTAGGGAGGTAAGTATCAACTCTCTCGTGAAAAAAGAAATCCTAGATTTCGTTTATTTCGTAGAACGATTCTCATTCAGAATAATATTGTTTATTATGTTGATTATAAACTTGTTTATATGATGTACTCATTATTGATGTGAAATTCTCCCTGTTTAACCCATGCAATCAAGCTGGCCTTAAAGCCCACTACAAGGGTCTTGTATAATGTCCATTTGCATGCCGGGAGAAGATTATTTCTCCTTCGATCAATACTCACCATTCTGTTACTTCTGATATACAGCTGGCCTTGACAGCGGCTCTAGGATTATAGACTTAGAAAGCTTTACCGACTCCTGGGAACCGGGTACTCGGCTCCCAACTGCCGAGTACCCGTTTACCATAGAGCTCATTCTTGTTTGCATAGCAACAAGAGCAATACATGCTTTTTGCATTAGGGATTTTAGTGTTTTAAATAATCTAAGTCTTTAATCGGTGATAGTTTGTGTGTTCTGAAAGGATTAACTAAGGACTATGGAGAATACCGCCCAAGACAACCAGGTTGTATTGTTCTTTATTATCCATAGTTAAAAGACTTAGGTCTCTAAATTTCGTTGTGTCGCATGTTCCAATTTCTGACCCCATAGAATCTGGGACGTGTGCTAACAACGATATATGCCAGACGATCGCCTTCTTTAACCCCCAACAGGCGATCGGCAGATATGAAAATAGGTGTTTGCTACGGTATTTCTAACACGAATATCGGCTGACGTCGTTCTCCATAGAATCCGAGCGGGTGACGTCACACCCGGTCGCTCGGATGTTTATGTGAAGAAAAATTTTTTCATTAATTCGCGCATCTTATTCTGGGTGCTGCGTACTAAAAATGGTACCGGAAACTTTAGAATGATCAAGTTTACGTGCGATCACGATCGGTTTGCAATGATCGGTGGTTTCAAAATTCTTGAGTAGATGCGTGGTCTGCGGTTTTACCGTGTGAGACAGCAGTTTGTTATACATTTTGTTGTTTTCTTCACATATCGTGCTGCTTTCGTTAGGAGTATAATTTATATTGATTAGTAAATATACCCTGAATGCTATGCGATATGATTCCTGGAGCCGTTACACATCCTGGAGGATCTATTATGGGTGTGTTTGTGCCCGCCGCGTGCTTGTCATCATAATCAATGCGATCGTTGTTGTAACGTGGCGGGGTGGGGTGCGGGGAGGTTACGGTTAATTTATGAGTCAAAATTATTTGAAAATTAATTGTCTGCCTTCCATCCGGGTCTCGTTCCGCTTGTTTATTGTAGGTTTGTGCTTATTTTATAGGCCAAGCCAGCCCCGCCATCATGTGACGACTGCCATAAGTTTGTCCGTGTAATGTTCAAGGACCATGTCTGTTTTAGGTGTTCCCTGTGCAATATAGATCATAGGTGTAATGTTTGTGCAGTGTGGTCCGTCGAAATGATGGTTACGTTCCTTGCCCAGAAGGACTTGGCTGGGTCTGACACGGGGTCAGGCGGTCCGAGAGGAAATCGTGGAGCGCCCGGTTCGGCCGGTGGGGGTGCTCCACGTCCCCAGCTGGAGGTGGCGGAGATGGCACCGCCGGCGTGGTTTGGTCCGGCTATGCAGGGTTTTCTGCATAGCGTTCTGCCCACGCTGGTGTCGTCCCTGCTACCAAAGGTTGGGGGGGCAGTTTCTCCCCATGCCTGGTACGGATCCTGTCCTCGGACAGGATTCTGGACTGGTTACCGAGGGGGCCGTCTCGTACGGTCCCCTGGCAGGCACGTCTGGCTTCGGTCAGACGGGTTCTGTCTCTCTGCGGCCACCTCCGGGTGGTCCAGTAGCGGTGGCCGGTCCGTCAGGTATGGGAGCCGTCCGCCAGGACGGCTCCACGGTTGACTCGTCTAGTGACGGCTCTTCGGAGTCTGAAGACGAGGAGGCCGAGGAGGAGAGGTTGCTGCGGCCCATGAAGCCGCAGGTGGAGAATATGGAGGTTGATTCCGTCCTGGACGGAACCGGCCTCCATTTGTCTGGTTTGGCGCAAGCCAGGTCAGCGGCTCCGCCTGCGGCTGAGGCCAATCCGTTACCTTGCACCGGTTCCGCGCGGCTTGGTTTGTCACCAGCCGTCATGGGAACGGGTGTGCCGGGCCAGGTGTGGTACTCCCCTATCTCGCCTGGTCCGGCAGCCAGACGTGGGGTGCCGTTGGCGCCCGTGTCCGGCTATGGTTCCGCGACTGTTACGGGTCCGTACGGTTTTCCGTGCGGACCTACCCCATGGACCGGAGTGTTTCATGGGGTGGCGGCGGAACCGTGTGGTAGCGGAGTGCCTGGCGTGTCAGCCGTGGCTCCTTGCCGGGAGGCCATGGCTGGCAGACCCGTGAGCACGTCAACGGGTGACGTGTTTGCGGGGGTGTCTTCATCGGAGGTAGATTGGTCAGATGCTCTGGCGTGGCTAGCCAGGGTTGACCCGTCTGTGGTTTCGGCCACGGCCGATGAAGATGCGCCCCGTCCGTCGGTTGCGTCAATTAGGACGGGGATTTTGCTCGCGGCCCGGATCCAGTCAGTGGGACTGGATCCACGGTTCATAGATTTGTTGGATGCTATTTATAGCAAACAACTAATGACCAAGGGTCAGCTCCCTGCGGCCTCCAGGGAGGTGCGGGCAAGATGTCGTATTCCGCGGCATACGACAGGTATGGTGTAGTTCCGTCGGTCGCGGAGGATGACCGATGGGTACTGGGAGTCCAGAGTGCCGGGTCGGGTGGCCCCGGTCCGGCACTAGTGGATAAGTCCCAGGTCAAGTCTTTGGTGGCCAAGCGTGGGCCATCTTAGAGGACACCGCCAGTATCCCGCAGAATCGGTTAGCGGTAAATCTACAGCTAGAGCTAGTGCGGCAAGGGCACGCACTAGGGGCTGTGGGCAAACCGCTAATGGGACAGCCTTCAAAGAAGCAGAAGAAGCATAAGAGCAAGGCGAAAGCCAGGCCTGTTGCGACTTCTGTTTCAGCTGGGTTCTCGGAGCCGCCGCCGGCGAAGAAACCCAGGAAGGTTGTAGAGGCGCCTACCCTCCCCAATGTACGCAAGCTCCCTTCATATCTGTGCGACAGGAACAGCGGTGCCAGTTATACCCGTCGTGCCTAGAACGAAATGGTTCTCACTCTCTCTCGTTAAGAAAGAGGGGGGTGCGGACTGCGAGCCGGACAACCCCGTTAGACGTCGAGGCGTCTATGGTGGGTGGAAGGCTCATGCGTTTCGTCGAGGCCTGGCGAGGTGTGATGTCAGACAGTCTGGTCCTGGGATGGTTATCCCAGGGTTACATGCCGGAGTGGTGGGACTTTCCGCCACAAAATCTGTCTTTGGCACCTGTCTGGACACCCGTACCAAGGGAGCCAGACAAGTTAGAAGCCGTTCAAAAGGAAGTGTCGGGTTTGCTTCTGAAGGGAGCAATAAAACCAGCAAACCGGAACACTCCAGGCTTCTATTCAAACATGTTCCTTGTCCCCAAGAGCACAGGGGGATGGAGACCCATACTCAATCTCAGGCCATTAAATTGGTTTATCCATACGCCTCGGTTCCAGAGGTCGGTAATGGCAGGATTGAGGAAAGGAATGTGGTGTGTATCGATCGATCTGAAAGATGCATATTTCCACATTCCGATGAATCGGAGTTGGCACAGGTTTCTGAGATTTGCGTTTCAGAATCAAGTATGGGAGTTTACAGTTCTCCCGTTTGGCCTGTCGACAGCTCCGAGGGTTTTCACAAGAGTGGTCCTTGCGGTGACAGCGTTTCTCAGAAAAGAGAACGTGGCGCTACACACCTACATAGACGACTGGCTGCTCAAGGCAGACTCGGCAGCCAGGTTGAACGTGGATACTGCTCTGACTCTGAAGTTACTTTCAGATCTAGGCTGGATAGTCAACGAGGAGAAATCCGAGTTGACGCCCACTCAACATTTCATTTATTTGGGGATGCGATTCGACCTCGAGGAGGGCAGGGTTTACCCGTCAGAGCCCAGAGTGGTGTCTCTGTTAGCCATCCTCAGGAGTTTTCGAGTGGGAAACCACATTCAGGCGAGGCGGTTCCTTCAGATGCTGGGCATGATGGTCTCCATGGAGCAGGTTATCCCGTACGCTGCTCTAATGCGAAGACCTATCCAGTTGTATCTGATGTCTCTGTGGGAACAGAACCCCTGTCAAAACTGGTGCCAGTTTTGGAGCCGATAATATCGCATCTTCTATGGTGGAAACAGCGTCAGAATCTCCTAATAGGGGTTTCGCTGCACCTACCCCACCCCAACTGTCCGTTTACACGGATGCATCGCTGGAGGGGTGGGGGTGCCTGCCTGGGAGAACACCAGGTCTCGGGCACATGGACTCTCCCGGAGAGTCAGCTGCATATCAATCTGTTGGAAATGATGGCAGTGGAACTGGCGTTGGAAGAGTTCCTTCCGATGATCAGGGGCAAGGTGATATTGATACGGTCGGACAATTCGACAGTAGTATCATATATAAATCGCCATGGCGGGACCAGGTCGCCCACCCTGTGCATCAGGGTGTGGCACTTGATTCAATGGTGCAGGAATTACTCGGTTGTTTTGAAAGCAGCTCATATTCCTGGCCGATTGAACATTCTCGCAGACAGAGAATCTTGCCAACAGAATGGTCCCTCAACCCTCCAGTTCTACGACGGATCTTCGAGTATTGAGGCAAACCCAGCGTGGACTTGTTCGCCACAAAGGAAAATGCTCAAATCATGACATATGTCTCGCCGATTCCAGATCCAAATGCCGTCGATACAGACGCTCTGGCGATAAGCTGGAGAGGGATGCACGCTTACGCGTACCCACCCACCATTCTTCTACCGAAGGTATTGGTGAAGGTCAGGGAAGAGCCGTGTCTGGTCCTGCTAATAGCACCGTATTGGCCGAGCAGGGCGTGGTTCACGGATCTTATAGATCTGCTGGTGGAAAATCCTGTGCAGTTGCCCGAGATTCCGAACATAATCTCCCAGGCCAAGGGACGCTTCCTACACGAGCGTCCCAAAATGTTCAAATTGACTGCGTGGATGTTGTCAAACAACGTTCCACGTCGGAAGGCTTTTCTCGACAGGCTGCTGATTTCATCGCGGCTGCGAGAAGGAGGTCAACCTTCAAGTCATATAACAACAAGGTTAACAGATTTGCAGACTGGTGTGAAGAAAAGGGTATTGATACCTTTCAATCCACTATTCAGCAAATAGCAGACTTTCTCTGTGAGCTGTTCTTTGCAGGACTAGCTCCCGTCACAGTTGCTGGATACAAGTCAGCTTTGGCATCAGTTATCCCTTGTCTAGCCAACAGGGATAGTCCAGAGGTGGCCCAGTTAAATGTGATGTTGAAGGGAATGAGCAATCTCCGCCCGAGACAACCGGTAGTCATTCCAGCCTGGAGTCTATCTTTAGTGCTTAATGTACTGGCCAAGCACCCTTTCGAACCGTTGCGTTCGGCTAGTCTAAAGCATTTGACTCTAAAGGCGGTCTTTCTATTGGCAGCTTCCTCAGCTAGAAGGCGCAGTGAGATCCATGCGCTTTCGGCAGAGAGGAACCGATTTATTGTTTCTGGAGAAGGTCTGCGTCTTCTGCCAAGAGCAGAGTTTATGTCAAAGAACCAATCTTTGAGATATCCCGGCAAACCGATCATTATACTGAAGTTAACTAGGTTTGATCGTGATGCCAGTGTCTGGTGCCCGGTCCATGCTTTGACTAAGTACAAGAAACGGACTGACTCGTTACGGTCGAACGATAGACATCTGTGGATCTGCCATAAAAAGCCTTATGGCGCCGCATCCATGGATACTATCTCTCGTTGGGTGGTCGAATGCATTCAGACTACTCACGAGATGGCGACTGGGCACCAGGTGCAGGGCGTAAGGGCACACGATGTTAGAGGAATAGCCGCCTCGACCGCCCTTTACAATGGTGTTCCGTTAGAGGACATCATGGCCGTTGCACAATGGCACTGTGAGTCCTCATTTACAGATTACTATATGAGGGATGTGTCAGACTCAGCCAATCCACTCGCTTTAGCTGTTTTGAAACGATAGTTAGTGACCACACTGCTTTTCCCCTTTTTTCACTTTGGTAAGAAAAGAACCTAAAGCAGGCATGGTCAAGCGAGAGGATGTCAACCAGATTGTGTCACTGATGGCCGAACCGGTGAATGGTTGGAGGCGGTACGTCTGAAGTCCTGTTATCATAAGGTAATTCAATAAGTGAGATTTTTTTGTATTATGTATATGTATCATGTTCGTTCATCTTATATATTCATGCTCATTCCCAGGCTAATACAAGCAATATGCAGGGAGTAGTTAACCCTCTTGGCATATTGGTGTTTTCAGGCGAGATACATGTTCGTTAGTTCTCTCCCTTTTCTTAGGAGGAAAAGGGGGGGGGGGGGGGCTGTGACGCGAATGTGATTCGGTTCCGTGAACTTGACTGTCCTTTTAGGTCTCCGTTAGTCAAGTTTGAAGTCTAAAATCTTTCTCCAAGGGGCAAAATTAGCATGTATGGCTTGCCCCTTCCCACCAGGTTACTGATCAAATGTGGTGTATATCAGAAGTAACAGAATGGTGAGTATTGATCGAAGGAGAATGCAGGAAATGTCAATTTCCCTTTCTCCGAGATCTAACAATACTCACCATTCTGTTACGGACCCAGCCTCCCAGCCCCACGGAGGCAAGCCATAGTTTTCTCTTGTTTGGTGGCTATGCAAACAATATGAGCTCTATGGTAAACGGGTACTCGGCAGTTGGGAGCCGAGTACCCGGTTCCCAGGAGTCGGTAAAGCTTTCTAAGTCTATAATCCTAGAGCCGCTGTCAGGGCCAGCTGTATATCAGAAGTAACAGAATGGTGAGTATTGTTAGATCTCGGAGAAAGGGAAATTGACATTTCCTGCAGTCTAAAAGATTGACCACTGGAATGTCTGGCTCATTAACTGAGCCAGTCACTCCACTGATAAATTTTCACCAGTACTGTCCTCTTGGCCTGAAAATGGACATCCACTAACTTAGATATTCTTGACCAATGTTGACCATGACAGGATTAATGATGATAAAACTACATGCGTTTCTATTTCAGATGATTCACCTCCCTGTATACAGACACATTAGAAGATTTGTTGCATCTGTGGTAAGGATAATACGCAAACAATTAGCTAATTATTTTGTGTCTTTGTTAAAATTCTGTAAGATCTGAGAAATATTGTATTGGGTATTTTGAAGCTAATATGTGACAATGAGAAGCTAATGTGTGACAATGAGATTGTGATATGATGCCTAAGGCAGAAGAATAGACTTCCAGGCACATTAGTTTTAAAATATTTAGCATCCTACACATGTATTTGTATTTCCATGTTAAAAATGTGTCTATAATATTATTAATCCTTGGACAATTGTGTATGATGGCTGTGCTTGAAGCCATTACATCTGACTTAGAGTATGTCTTAGTGCGTTTAGAATAAATTCAGTACAATTTGCTCGTTAATAAAAATAAATGAAAAAATTAATGCTAATGAAAAAAGGTCTCAATTTCAAAGTAGTGGCTCATTTTGGAATGTAATGAAAATAATCTGACAGCCTCCACCTAAAATAAATTCAAAATATTAAAGTTTATTTCTTACACTATCTGGTTCAACATCATACATTGTGTGTCATAAGGAATCGGTCTGTAGGTTTTGCAAGGTTAAACTATATGCAATGTCTTTACGACTGAATAACACACACACACTTATTGTTTCTCTGTTGATTTCAGATAATATTTGGAAGCACTGTCTTGTTGATGCTATGGTTACCAATTCAGGTGATTCGTAAGATGCTTCCTGGATTCCTGCCGTTCAATGTCATCTTGTCCAGGTATATAGGCATCTCATATATGGATCTTGCTTTATAAAACTATTATAAATACATTGACAGGTAATATCATGAAATTTGTAAAATAAGTCTGACAAAGATTTTAAAATGGTGGAATTTCAGTTTGCAGAGAGTGTATGGACCATGTCTGTGTATCTAGATTTGTCTCTATAGCATAATCTTATAATTACTGCATGGATTCCTCTGAAATTTGCGATGTTAGTTTCACTGAGATATGTCTGTTCACACCAGCGTTATATTCTAAAACTACTGTGTTAAAATCTAATTCTAATACATAGCACCATGGTTTGTATGAGAAATACAAAACTATTGTTTTGAAAAAGTTTATAAAAAGAATTTTCTGTTTAATGTTTATTTCAGCGATGCCCCAGTGTCTGAACTGTCACTGGAACTGTTGCTTCTACAGGTCATCTTACCCGCTCTTCTAGAACAAGGTCACACACGATTCTGGCTTAAGGGACTGGTCAGTGGATGGACAGCCTTTGTTGCTTGGTTACTGGACTTGCGCTCATATCTCATTAGTGATACTCCTGATAATGTATGTATTCCACACTCTGCCACCCACCATTCCCACACTGCTACCCACCCACCATTCCCACACTGTCTGCCACCCACCATTTCCACTGTCTGCCACCCACCATTTCCACACTGTCTGCCATCCACCATTCCCACACTCTGCCACCCACCATTCCCACACTCTGCCACCCACCATTCCCACTGTCTGCCACCCACCATTCCCACTCTGTCTGCCACCCACCATTCCCACACTGTCTGCCACCCACCATTCTCACACTGTCTGCCACCCACCATTCCCACACTGTCTGCCACCCACCATTCCCACACTCTGCCACCCACCATTCCCACTCTCTCTGCCACCCACCATGCCCACTGTCTGCCACCCACCATTCTCACACTCTGCCACCCACCATTCCCACTGTCTGCCACCCACCATTCCCACTCTGTCTGCCACCCACCATTCCCACACTCTGCCACCCACCATTCCCACACTCTGCCACCCACCATTCCCACACTCTGCCACCCACCATTCCCACTCTGTCTGCCACCCACCATTCCCACACTCTCTGCCACCCACCATTCCCACTCTGTCTGCCACCCACCATTCCCACACTGTCTGCCACCCACCATTCCCACACTGTCTGCCACCCACCATTCCCACTCTCTCTGCCACCCACCATTCCCACTCTGTCTGCCACCCACCATTCCCACACTGTCTGCCACCCACCATTCTCACTCTGTCTGCCACCCACCATTCCCACTCTCTCTGCCACCCACCATTCCCACACTGCCACCCACCATTCCCACACTGTCTGCCACCCACCATTCCCACACTGTCTGCCGCCCACCATTCCCACTCTGTCTGCCACCCACCATTCCCACACTCTGCCACCCACCATTCCCACTCTCTCTGCCACCCACCATTCCAACTCTGTCTGCCACCCACCATTCCCACACTCTCTGCCACCCACCATTCCCACACTCTGCCACCCACCATTCCCACACTGTCTGCCACCCACCATTCCCACACTGTCTGCCACCCACCATTCCCACACTGTCTGCCACCCACCATTCCCACTCTCTCTGCCACCCACCATTCCCACTCTCTGCCACCCACCATTCCCACACTCTCTGCCACCCACCATTCCCACTCTGTCTGCCACCCACCATTCCCACACTGTCTGCCACCCACCATTCCCACTCTCTCTGCCACCCACCATTCCCACTCTGTCTGCCACCCACCATTCCCACACTGTCTGCCACCCACCATTCCCACTCTCTCTGCCACCCACCATTCCCACTCTGTCTGCCACCCACCATTCCCACACTCTGCCACCCACCATTCCCACACTCTGCCACCCACCATTCCCACACTCTGCCACACACCATTCCCACTCTGTCTGCCATCCACCATTCCCACACTCTGCCACCCACCATTCCCACACTGTCTGCCACCCACCATTCCCACACTCTCTGCCACCCACCATTCCCACTCTGTCTGCCACCCACCATTCCCACACTGTCTGCCACCCACCATTCCCACACCTTCTGCCACCCACCATTCCCACACTGCCACACACCATTCCCACTCTCTCTGCCACCCACCATTCCCACTCTGTCTGCCACCCACCATTCTCACACTCTGCCACCCACCATTCCCACTCTGTCTGCCACCCACCATTCCCACACTGTCTGCCACCCACCATTCCCACACTGTCTGCCACCCACCATTCCCACACTGTCTGCCACCCACCATTCTCACTGTCTGCCACTCACCATTCCCACTCTGTCTGCCACCCACCATTCCCACTCTCTCTGCCACCCACCATTCCCACACTCTGCCACCCACCATTCCCACACTGTCTGCCACCCACCATTCCCACACTGTCTGCCACCCACCATTCCCACACTGCCACACACCATTCCCACTCTCTCTGCCACCCACCATTCCCACTCTGTCTGCCACCCACCATTCTCACACTGCCACCCACCATTCCCACTCTGTCTGCCACCCACCATTCCCACACTGTCTGCCACCCACCATTCCCACACTGTCTGCCACCCACCATTCCCACACTGTCTGCCACCCACCATTCTCACTGTCTGCCACTCACCATTCCCACTCTGTCTGCCACCCACCATTCCCACTCTCTCTGCCACCCACCATTCCCACACTGCCACCCACCATTCCCACACTGTCTGCCGCCCACCATTCCCACTCTGTCTGCCACCCACCATTCCCACACTCTGCCACCCACTATTCCCACTCTCTCTGCCACCCACCATTCCAACTCTGTCTGGCACCCACCATTCCCACACTCTGCCACCCACCATTCCCACACTGCCACCCACCATTCCCACACTGTCTGCCACCCACCATTCCCACACTGTCTGCCACCCACCATTCCCACACTGTCTGCCACCCACCATTCCCACTCTCTCTGCCACCCACCATTCCCACTCTCTGCCACCCACCATTCCCACACTCTGCCACCCACCATTCCCACTCTGTCTGCCACCCACCATTCCCACACTGTCTGCCACCCACCATTCCCACTCTCTCTGCCACCCACCATTCCCACTCTGTCTGCCACCCACCATTCCCACACTGTCTGCCACCCACCATTCCCACTCTCTCTGCCACCCACCATTCCCACTCTGTCTGCCACCCACCATTCCCACACTCTGCCACCCACCATTCCCACACTCTGCCACCCACCATTCCCACACTCTGCCACACACCATTCCCACTCTGTCTGCCATCCACCATTCCCACACTCTGCCACCCACCATTCCCACACTGTCTGCCACCCACCATTCCCACACTCTGCCACCCACCATTCCCACTCTGTCTGCCACCCACCATTCCCACACTCTGCCACCCACCATTCCCACACCTGCCACCCACCATTCCCACACTGCCACACACCATTCCCACTCTCTCTGCCACCCACCATTCCCACTCTGTGGGTGGGTGGGTGGGTGGATGGATGGATGGAGGGAACTCGAAATTCATATTGCTCATTAAATCTTTCAAATATAATTGACTCCTACTAGTCTAAATGTTATAGACAATTATCTAATTGTTGGAAATTAAAAAAATGTTCTTTCCTAAATTCGACTTCAAAAGACTTGGAAACAAAGTCCAACAACACCTTTTGAAATATAGTTCACTGTTCAAATGATCAATGACCGTTGTGTGATCCTTTGATCAATCAACAGACTGATACTAGAACCTCGTTCAGAAAGGGACACCTTCTGAACAAACAGAATCGATCTCACTGGGTTAATATGCATGGCTTGATCTCTTTGATCAACCGCCACTCATTCATGAGAGTATTACTGGAAGCCCACTCAGAAACCTTAGAACTCAATCAACGTCAATGGATTTAGACAATCGTTTTTTAAACATCTGTGGCAGTCCAAATCTTTAATGTGAATAGAATTTAAAATTTTCAAAGTACAATTGAACACTAATCTAAGGCCATCAATTCTAATAAATAGACAGATTTTTGGTAGACAGGCAGATTTGTTCTGTGGCCTGAAGCTGACAAACCTTGTCGAAACCGGTCGCCCACTTCACGACGGTGCATAGGATTATTGGTAATATACACAATTATCCTTTAATAGTTTATATGAATTATTTAAATATTAACATGCTTAATCATAACCTCCTTTTTTTCACTGGTAGATTTTTGATGCGCTTGTAGATTTTGTTAGGCTTGTAATTCGATAGACTTCCCTTGGTTCACGATTCCATTAGGTCCCCTCCATTTTTTGGTATTCTTGTAGATTTTAGTGGCATAAACATTGAATTATCTAACTAGTAACATTATGGCTGGAGTTAGCAAGAGTAGAAGACGGGATGACAGGAGGTCTAACGACAGTCGCCCGCCATCTGCCCAGGCTGCACTAACCAAGTGTTACTACATGATTATACAATGTTTTCACCACCTTGGCATCTTGAATGCTCATGTACGTAGGGGCAGTTTGCCTCCTGGATTGAGCTGGAAAGTGTCAGAGTTAGAGAGACAGAATTTCTTCTGTAAACCAGCGATGCCAAACGCCGAGGTCCGTAAGGACATCTTAGCAGCAAATTTGAAATGGGCCATATCTTTACTCCAGGTTAACATTAGTCACTATAATTTCCAGCTTGGTCGTCTTATGTCCCTCCTCATCGAAGCTCAGTCCAAACCAAATTTAGAATTAGGTAGAGCGAAGACCACAGCAATAAATTGGGCCCGAAATAACTATGGCAGGAAGTTTCATTCTTCATCAATTGATCAGTTTTATGATTTCATCAGACCTTTTGATCCACATTTTAGAACCTGCCATAGTACAACACCCCCTGTAGGGTCACCTGTGACCTTACCAGGAACATCAACTGCAGGGCCCTCTGTGGCCCTACCAGGCACACCGACTGCAAGGTCAGCCTTGACCGTACCAGTCATCCCACAATCAAATCGGAAACGGAATAGGTCACCCACTGAGAGTCCCCCAGTAGTTAAGCGGGTGAATAACCAGAGCTCACCAGTGCTCCTGTGGTGGATCCGCTCCTGATTCCACTGCCAGCATGGTCACCGTCAGTGTCCGCTCATGTGGATCCTAGTCAGATCCCTCTTCCGGTCTCGCCACTGTCCCCAGTCGAGTTTCCTCCCCTTCCACAGAGAGCAGCTACTGAGCGACCTGGTCAAAAGACCAGATCGTCGACGCCGAGGTCCAAGCCACCACAACCTAAATTTACGCCCACACCTAAGCCCAAACCTACGCCTAGGGATACACCCAAAGAGCATAGGTCTTTCTACAAGTTTCGGTTCGTGGTGGATAATAAGAATGAATGGCGCCTTCCTACTCTGAACAAGAAGATTCTGCTGATTGGGTCTTCAAATTTAGCTCGTATCAATCAGACACCTCATCCAGATATGCAGGTAGCAATCTATCCAGGTGCTAAGATAAACCACATTAGGAATATGGTTAGAAAACACAATGAGGTCTTCCAACCTCAGCGTATCATCCTTAACATCGGAATTAATGATAAGGACGAACTTCAGCATGACACCTCCCAAAGAATTGAGAATCTGTTTAGTACCATGCGTTCAAAATTTCCAAAGGCTAAAGTTCACTTTGCCAAACTAAATTATTCGAAGCACCTGACTACAACCCAGAAACGAAACATACAATTCGTTAACAGCCGTGTAGAGGCCTTAAGGGCCAAGGTCCCTATCCTGCCCAGCCTCCCCGTGTCTGAATTTCAGGTGGTTGAGGACAACATCCACTGGACTGAGTGCACTGCAAATAGGATGTATAATAGTTGGTTATCGCACCTTAATTTAAACTAACTATGGGTCAGGGTACTAACCACCCAGAAATTGGCCTAGGTGGTAATATCATTAACCTAACTGGTTCTACATTGTCTGAAGCAGAAAGATCGTTGCTAAATCTTGGTCTAACATATGTACCAACACCACGGCCCAAAGTCGACATAGATGCTCTTTTAGATAATGGCTTATGGGAAATTGAAGAATTTTCTCACCGTGTAAAATTAGCAGACTTTTTTCGAAATTCCAAGAAAAACAACTTTCTACCTTTT
Source organism: Chaetoderma sp. LZ-2023a (assembly GCA_034401795.1). NCBI lineage: Eukaryota > Metazoa > Mollusca > Caudofoveata > Chaetodermatida > Chaetodermatidae > Chaetoderma > Chaetoderma sp. LZ-2023a. The sequence goes on from CM067367.1 coordinate 125,859,542, forward strand.
GTTGAAAAAACTGGCTGGGCACCTAACTCGAAGTTGGTTGACCCTGCGATCCTTGATAGTATAAAAGCTATCAAGGAGCGTGTTGAAAATTTAGAATTTCCTAAAAATCATCAAAATTTGTCATATCAAGAACGTTTAGCCTTAACAGGTTTGCGTAAAAACAATGACATCGTTATAAAGCCTGCTGACAAGGGATCTGCTACTGTATTAATGCGTAAGGATAATTATATTCGTGAAGCACATCGGCAACTCAGTAATCTGAAACACTACCGCAAATTAGACGAACCACTCTGGCAAAATAATTGTGATAAATTTAATGGAATCCTTCAAGAAATGGCTGACAAAAAGGCCATAACGAAAAAGCAGTTTAAATACCTTACTGCTAAACGAGATTCAAATCCACGTACGTTTTACCTTTTGCCAAAAATTCATAAACCTATTGAGTCATGGTCCGACCCTATGATACCACCGGGTCGACCTATTATCTCTGATTGCGGCTCTGAATCTTATCGAATTAGTGAAATTATTGATTACCACCTACAACCAATTGCGAATAGACATTTCAGCTTTTTGAACAACACTGAGGATTTCCTATCCGAGGTCTCCAAAATTTCTGTTCCTCCAAACTCACTCTTGATAACCCTCGACATCGATGCTATGTACACAAACATTGACATCGAAAGGGGTTTGTCTTCTGTTCGCAGAGCATTTGATAAATATCCCGATAACAATAGGCCCACTAGCGAAATATTAGCTCTCCTGGAGCTGAGTTTAAAGGGCAATGATTTCGAATTCGCTGGCGAAATCTACCAACAAATCTGTGGATGCGCTATGGGTAAACGTTTTAGTCCTAGTTTTGCCAACATCTATGTAGCTGAGTGGGAAGAAGATGCGCTTAACAAATGTCCTAAGCAGCCCTTATTTTACCGCCGTTACCTCGATGATATTTTTATGATCTGGAATCATTCGAGGGAAGAGTTTGATGAATTTTTCACTATTTTGAACAATCACGATCCTAACATCAAACTTAAAGCCAACATTGACCAGTCGTCCGTAGACTTTTTAGACGTTACTCTCTACAAAGGTGTAAAATATAACACGAGTGGGCTTCTTGATTACAAAGTATTCTTTAAGCCCACCGATTCCCATCAACTACTGCATAAGAAATCTTTCCATCCACCTCATACTTTTAAAGATATTATCAAATCACAGATTATCCGGTTTCACCGAAATTCTAGTGATAGAAAGAATTTTGAATCTGCGTGTTCCACCTTATTTAAAGCCCTCAAACCGAGGGGATATTCAACACGATTTTTGCGCAAAATAAAATCCGAAACTTTACATGATTTGGAAACTATTACTGATAAGGCTGCCGATCAAAAGCCTACCAAAATTCGTCACAATCGTCCGATTATAGGCGTAGGACAATCTCAGAAATGTGGAAAGAAGAGGTGTAAATTAGACCTCTATCTACCTAATCAGACAACATTTGTCAGTTATCAGAACAAAAGCAAATTCCAACTTCAGTCTAATTTAGATTGCGATTCTAAAAATGTTATCTATTTAATATCTTGCAAATTATGCCAAAAGCAGTATGTCGGTGAAACAAAATGCCCTTTCAGATGGCGAGCAACTAGACACCTTTGCGATATTAGACACGACGAGGACACCAACGTAGCTCAACATTTCAATCTTCCTGGTCATTCTGTCGATAGACACTTTGAAATTATGCCTATTGAGCAACTGCCTCTTTCTGCTACGGCCGAAGAAACTGATAAACAAAGAAAACTTCGAGAATCATTTTGGATTAAGCAACTGAAAACAAAATGGCCGAGTGGCATAAACGTGGACCCTGGTCTTGCTGATCAACGTGAAATTATTCCATTCAGTTTAACATACAATCGAAAAAATGTTGAAATTTCAGAAATTTTGAAAGATGAATATCATAAATTGCAGGATAAAATGAAAAAACCTCTCAATTTGCGTCCAGTGATAGCCTTTAAGAAAAACTCCAATCTACGTGACATCTTGGTTAATTCGAAATTAACTCTTCAAAAACCTTCAGAATGAATGATATATATTATTCATATTTTATAGGCCATACCGCCTCTATCAAACAAACATAACAAATCTCAGACAATAAAATAAATAAAAAATATCTCCCAACCTTGGGAGATCCTGAGCCAGTGCGTTTAATCATATACCCACCATTCCCACTCTGTCTGCCACCCACCATTCCCACACTGTCTGCCACCCACCATTCCCACTCTCTCTGCCACCCACCATTCCCACTCTGTCTGCCACCCACCATTCCCACACTGTCTGCCACCCACCATTCCCACTCTCTCTGCCACCCACCATTCCCACTCTGTCTGCCACCCACCATTCCCACACTCTGCCACCCACCATTCCCACACTCTGCCACCCACCATTCCCACACTCTGCCACACACCATTCCCACTCTGTCTGCCATCCACCATTCCCACACTCTGCCACCCACCATTCCCACACTGTCTGCCACCCACCATTCCCACACTCTGCCACCCACCATTCCCACTCTGTCTGCCACCCACCATTCCCACACTGTCTGCCACCCACCATTCCCACACCTGCCACCCACCATTCCCACACTGCCACACACCATTCCCACTCTCTCTGCCACCCACCATTCCCACTCTGTCTGCCACCCACCATTCTCACACTCTGCCACCCACCATTCCCACTCTGTCTGCCACCCACCATTCCCACACTGTCTGCCACCCACCATTCCCACACTGTCTGCCACCCACCATTCCCACACTGTCTGCCACCCACCATTCTCACTGTCTGCCACTCACCATTCCCACTCTGTCTGCCACCCACCATTCCCACTCTCTCTGCCACCCACCATTCCCACACTCTGCCACCCACCATTCCCACACTGTCTGCCACCCACCATTCCCACACTGCCACACACCATTCCCACTCTCTCTGCCACCCACCATTGCCACTCTGTCTGCCACCCACCATTCTCACACTGCCACCCACCATTCCCACTCTGTCTGCCACCCACCATTCCCACACTGTCTGCCACCCACCATTCCCACACTGTCTGCCACCCACCATTCCCACACTGTCTGCCACCCACCATTCTCACTGTCTGCCACTCACCATTCCCACTCTGTCTGCCACCCACCATTCCCACTCTCTGCCACCCACCATTCCCACACTGCCACCCACCATTCCCACACTGTCTGCCGCCCACCATTCCCACTCTGTCTGCCACCCACCATTCCCACACTCTGCCACCCACTATTCCCACTCTCTCTGCCACCCACCATTCCAACTCTGTCTGCCACCCACCATTCCCACACTCTGCCACCCACCATTCCCACACTCTGCCACCCACCATTCCCACACTGTCTGCCACCCACCATTCCCACACTGTCTGCCACCCACCATTCCCACACTGTCTGCCACCCACCATTCCCACTCTCTCTGCCACCCACCATTCCCACACTCTGCCACCCACCATTCCCACTCTGTCTGCCACCCACCATTCCCACACTGTCTGCCACCCACCATTCCCACACTCTGCCACCCACCATTCCCACTCTGTCTGCCACCCACCATTCCCACACTGTCTGCCACCCACCATTCCCACTCTCTCTGCCACCCACCATTCCCACTCTGTCTGCCACCCACCATTCCCACACTGTCTGCCACCCACCATTCCCACTCTCTGCCACCCACCATTCCCACTCTGTCTGCCACCCACCATTTCCACACTCTGCCACCCACCATTCCCACACTCTGCCACCCACCATTCCCACACTCTGCCACACACCATTCCCACTCTGTCTGCCATCCACCATTCCCACACTCTGCCACACACCATTCCCACACTCTGCCACACACCATTCCCACTCTGTCTGCCATCCACCATTCCCACACTCTGCCACCCACCATTCCCACACTGTCTGCCACCCACCATTCCCACACTCTCTGCCACCCACCATTCCCACACTCTCTGCCACCCACCATTCCCACTCTGTCTGCCACCCACCATTCCCACACTGTCTGCCACCCACCATTCCCACTCTCTCTGCCACCCACCATTCCCACTCTGTCTGCCACCCACCATTCCCACACTGTCTGCCACCCACCATTCCCACTCTCTCTGCCACCCACCATTCCCACTCTGTCTGCCACCCACCATTCCCACACTGCCACCCACCATTCCCACACTCTGCCACCCACCATTCCCACACTCTGCCACACACCATTCCCACTCTGTCTGCCATCCACCATTCCCACACTGCCACCCACCATTCCCACACTGTCTGCCACCCACCATTCCCACACTCTCTGCCACCCACCATTCCCACTCTGTCTGCCACCCACCATTCCCACACTCTGCCACCCACCATTCCCACACCTTCTGCCACCCACCTTCCCACACTGCCACACACCATTCCCACTCTCTCTGCCACCCACCATTCCCACTCTGTCTGCCACCCACCATTCTCACACTCTGCCACCCACCATTCCCACTCTGTCTGCCACCCACCATTCCCACACTGTCTGCCACCCACCATTCCCACACTGTCTGCCACCCACCATTCCCACACTGTCTGCCACCCACCATTCTCACTGTCTGCCACTCACCATTCCCACTCTGTCTGCCACCCACCATTCCCACTCTCTCTGCCACCCACCATTCCCACACTCTGCCACCCACCATTCCCACACTGTCTGCCACCCACCATTCCCACACTGTCTGCCACCCACCATTCCCACACCTGCCACCCACCATTCCCACACTGCCACACACCATTCCCACTCTCTCTGCCACCCACCATTCCCACTCTGTCTGCCACCCACCATTCTCACACTCTGCCACCCACCATTCCCACTCTGTCTGCCACCCACCATTCCCACACTGTCTGCCACCCACCATTCCCACACTGTCTGCCACCCACCATTCTCACTGTCTGCCACTCACCATTCCCACTCTGTCTGCCACCCACCATTCCCACTCTCTCTGCCACCCACCATTCCCACACTGTCTGCCGCCCACCATTCCCACTCTGTCTGCCACCCACCATTCCCACACTCTGCCACCCACCATTCGCACTCTCTCTGCCACCCACCATTCCCACTCTCTGCCACCCACCATTCCCACACTCTGCCACCCACCATTCCCACACTGTCTGCCACCCACCATTCCCACACTGTCTGCCACCCACCATTCCCACACTGTCTGCCACCCACCATTCCCACACCTGCCACCCACCATTCCCACACTGCC
>CM067367.1:125865331-125939422 GCA_034401795.1 Chaetoderma sp. LZ-2023a
CGCATGACACGTGTGTTCTGCCACACACCATTCCCACTCTCTCTGCCACCCACCATTCCCACTCTGCCTGCCACCCACCATTCCCACTCTGTCTGCCACCCACCATTCCCACTCTGTCTGCCACCCACCATTCCCACACTGTCTGCCACCCACCATTCCCACACTGTCTGCCACCCACCATTCCCACACTGTCTGCCACCCACCATTCTCACTGTCTGCCACCCACCATTCCCACTCTGTCTGCCACCCACCATTCCCACTCTCTGCCACCCACCATTCCCACACTGTCTGCCACCCACCATTCCCACTCTGTCTGCCACCCACCATTCCCACACTCTGCCACCCACCATTCCCACTCTCTCTGCCACCCACCATTCCCACTCTGTCTGCCACCCACCATTCCCACACTCTGCCACCCACCATTCCCACACTCTGCCACCCACCATTCCCACACTGTCTGCCACCCACCATTCCCACTCTGTCTGCCACCACCATTCCCACACTGTCTGCCACCACCATTCCCACACTGTCTGCCACCCACCATTCCCACTCTGTCTGCCACCCACCATTCCCACTCTGTCTGCCACCCACCATTCCCACTCTGTCTGCCACCCACCATTCCCACTCTGTCTGCCACCCACCATTCCCACTCTCTCTGCCACCCACCATTCCCACACTCTGCCACCCACCATTCCCACACTGTCTGCCACCCACCATTCCCACACTGTCTGCCGCCCACCATTCCCACACTGTCTGCCACCCACCATTCCCACACTGTCTGCCACCCACCATTCCCACACTGTCTGCCACCCACCATTCCCACACTGTCTGCCACCCACCATTCCCACACTCTCTGCCACCCACCATTCCCACACTCTCTGCCACCCACCATTCCCACTCTGTCTGCCACCCACCATTCCCACACTGTCTGCCACCCACCATTCCCACACTCTCTGCCACCCACCATTCCCACACTGTCTGCCACCCACCATTCCCACACTGTCTGCCACCCACCATTCCCACTCTCTCTGCCACCCACCATTCCCACTCTGTCTGCCACCCACCATTCCCACTCTCTGCCACCCACCATTCCCACACTCTGCCACCCACCATTCCCACACTCTGCCACCCACCATTCCCACACTGTCTGCCACCCACCATTCCCACTCTGTCTGCCACCCACCATTCCCACACTGTCTGCCACCCACCATTCCCACTCTCTCTGCCACCCACCATTCCCACTCTGTCTGCCACCCACCATTCCCACTCTCTCTGCCACCCACCATTCCCACACTGTCTGCCACCCACCATTCCCACACTGTCTGCCACCCACCATTCCCACACTGTCTGCCACCCACCATTCCCACACTGCCACACACCATTCCCACTCTCTCTGCCACCCACCATTCCCACTCTGTCTGCCACCCACCATTCCCACTCTGTCTGCCACCACCATTCCCACTCTGTCTGCCACCCACCATTCCCACACTGTCTGCCACCCACCATTCCCACACTGTCTGCCACCCACCATTCCCACACTGTCTGCCACCCACCATTCTCACTGTCTGCCACCCACCATTCCCACTCTGTCTGCCACCCACCATTCCCACTCTCTGCCACCCACCATTCCCACACTGTCTGCCGCCTACCATTCCCACTCTGTCTGCCACCCACCATTCCCACACTCTGCCACCCACCATTCCCACTCTCTCTGCCACCCACCATTCCCACTCTGTCTGCCACCCACCATTCCCACACTCTGCCACCCACCATTCCCACACTCTGCCACCCACCATTCCCACACTGTCTGCCACCCACCATTCCCACTCTGTCTGCCACCACCATTCCCACACTGTCTGCCACCACCATTCCCACACTGTCTGCCACCCACCATTCCCACTCTGTCTGCCACCCACCATTCCCACTCTGTCTGCCACCCACCATTCCCACTCTGTCTGCCACCCACCATTCCCACTCTGTCTGCCACCCACCATTCCCACACTCTGCCACCCACCATTCCCACACTCTGCCACCCACCATTCCCACACTGTCTGCCACCCACCATTCCCACACTGTCGCACTCTGCCACCCACCATTCCCACACTGTCTGCCACCCACCATTCCCACACTGTCTGCCACCCACCATTCCCACACTGTCTGCCACCCACCATTCCCACACTGTCTGCCACCCACCATTCCCACACTCTCTGCCACCCACCATTCCCACACTCTCTGCCACCCACCATTCCCACTCTGTCTGCCACCCACCATTCCCACACTGTCTGCCACCCACCATTCCCACTCTCTCTGCCACCCACCATTCCCACACTGTCTGCCACCCACCATTCCCACACTGTCTGCCACCCACCATTCCCACTCTCTCTGCCACCCACCATTCCCACTCTGTCTGCCACCCACCATTCCCACACTCTGCCACCCACCATTCCCACACTCTGCCACCCACCATTCCCACACTCTGCCACCCACCATTCCCACACTGTCTGCCACCCACCATTCCCACACTGTCTGCCACCCACCATTCCCACACTGTCTGCCACCCACCATTCCCACACTCTGCCACCCACCATTCCCACACTCTGCCACCCACCATTCCCACACTGTCTGCCACCCACCATTCCATTCTGCCACCCACCATTCCCACACTGTCTGTCTGCCACCCACCATTCCCACACTCTGCCACCCACCATTCCCACTGCCACCCACCATTCCCACTCTGTCTGCCACCCACCATTCCCACACTGTCTGCCACCCACCATTCCCACTCTGTCTGCCACCCACCATTCCCACACTGTCTGCCACCCACCATTCCCACTCTCTGCCACCAACCATTCCCACTCTGTCTGCCACCCACCATTCCCACACTGTCTGCCACCCACCATTCCCACTCTCTCTGCCACCCACCATTCCAACTCTGTCTGGCACCCACCATTCCCACACTCTGCCACCCACCATTCCCACACTCTGCCACCCACCATTCCCACACTGTCTGCCACCCACCATTCCCACACTGTCTGCCACCCACCATTCCCACACTGTCTGCCACCCACCATTCCCACTCTCTCTGCCACCCACCATTCCCACTCTGTCTGCCACCCACCATTCCCACTCTGTCTGCCACCCACCATTCCCACACTGTCTGCCACCCACCATTCCCACACTGTCTGCCACCCACCATTCCCACTCTGTCTGCCACCCACCATTCCCACACTGTCTGCCACCCACCATTCCCACTCTGTCTGCCACCCACCATTCCCACTCTGTCTGCCACCCACCATTCCCACACTGTCTGCCACCCACCATTCCCACTCTCTGCCACCCACCATTCCCACTCTGTCTGCCACCCACCATTCCCACACTCTGCCACCCACCATTCCCACACTCTGCCACCCACCATTCCCACACTGTCTGCCACCCACCATTCCCACTCTGTCTGCCACCCACCATTCCCACACTCTGCCACCCACCATTCCCACACTCTGCCACACACCATTCCCACTCTGTCTGCCACCCACCATTCCCACACTCTGCCACCCACCATTCCCACACTGTCTGCCACCCACCATTCCCACACTCTCTGCCACCCACCATTCCCACACTCTCTGCCACCCACCATTCCCACTCTGTCTGCCACCCACCATTCCCACACTGTCTGCCACCCACCATTCCCACTCTCTCTGCCACCCACCATTCCCACTCTGTCTGCCACCCACCATTCCCACACTGTCTGCCACCCACCATTCCCACTCTCTCTGCCACCCACCATTCCCACTCTGTCTGCCACCCACCATTCCCACACTGTCTGCCACCCACCATTCCCACACTCTGCCACCCACCATTCCCACACTCTGCCACACACCATTCCCACTCTGTCTGCCATCCACCATTCCCACACTGCCACCCACCATTCCCACACTGTCTGCCACCCACCATTCCCACACTCTCTGCCACCCACCATTCCCACTCTGTCTGCCACCCACCATTCCCACACTCTGCCACCCACCATTCCCACACCTGTCTGCCACCCACCATTCCCACACTGCCACCCACCATTCCCACTCTCTGCCACCCACCATTCCCACTCTGTCTGCCACCCACCATTCTCACACTCTGCCACCCACCATTCCCACTCTGTCTGCCACCCACCATTCCCACACTGTCTGCCACCCACCATTCCCACACTGTCTGCCACCCACCATTCCCACACTGTCTGCCACCCACCATTCTCACTGTCTGCCACTCACCATTCCCACTCTGTCTGCCACCCACCATTCCCACTCTCTCTGCCACCCACCATTCCCACACTCTGCCACCCACCATTCCCACACTGTCTGCCACCCACCATTCCCACACTGTCTGCCACCCACCATTCCCACACTCTGCCACCCACCATTCCCACACTGCCACACACCATTCCCACTCTCTCTGCCACCCACCATTCCCACTCTGTCTGCCACCCACCATTCTCACACTCTGCCACCCACCATTCCCACTCTGTCTGCCACCCACCATTCCCACACTGTCTGCCACCCACCATTCCCACACTGTCTGCCACCCACCATTCTCACTGTCTGCCACCCACCATTCCCACTCTGTCTGCCACCCACCATTCCCACTCTCTCTGCCACCCACCATTCCCACACTGCCACCCACCATTCCCACACTGTCTGCCACCCACCATTCCCACTCTGTCTGCCACCCACCATTCCCACACTCTGCCACCCACCATTCCCACTCTCTCTGCCACCCACCATTCCCACTCTGTCTGCCACCCACCATTCCCACACTCTGCCACCCACCATTCCCACACTGTCTGCCACCCACCATTCCCACACTGTCTGCCACCCACCATTCCCACACCTGCCACCCACCATTCCCACACTGCCACCCACCATTCCATTCCCACTCTCTCTGCCACCCACCATTCCCACTCTGTCCTGCCACCCACCATTCTCACACTCTGCCACCCACCATTCCCACTCTGTCTGCCACCCACCATTCCCACACTGTCAGCCACCCACCATTCCCACACTGTCTGCCACCCACCATTCCCACACTGTCTGCCACCCACCATTCTCACTGTCTGCCACCCACCATTCCCACTCTGTCTGCCACCCACCATTCCCACACTGCCACCCACCATTCCCACACTGTCTGCCACCCACCATTCCCACTCTGTCTGCCACCCACCATTCCCACACTCTGCCACCCACCATTCCCACTCTCTCTGCCACCCACCATTCCCACTCTGTCTGCCACCCACCATTCCCACACTCTGCCACCCACCATTCCCACACTCTGCCACCCACCATTCCCACACTGTCTGCCACCCACCATTCCCACTCTGTCTGCCACCACCATTCCCACACTGTCTGCCACCACCATTCCCACACTGTCTGCCACCCACCATTCCCACTCTGTCTGCCACCCACCATTCCCACACTCTGCCACCCACTATTCCCACTCTCTGCCACCCACCATTCCAACTCTGTCTGCCACCCACCATTCCCACTCTGTCTGCCACCCACCATTCCCACACTCTGCCACCCACCATTCCCACACTGTCTGCCACCCACCATTCCCACACTGTCGCACTCTACCACCCACCATTCCCACACTGTCTGCCACCCACCATTCCCACACTGTCTGCCACCCACCATTCCCACACTGTCTGCCACCCACCATTCCCACACTGTCTGCCACCCACCATTCCCACTCTCTGCCACCCACCATTCCCACACTCTGCCACCCACCATTCCCACTCTGTCTGCCACCCACCATTCCCACACTGTCTGCCACCCACCATTCCCACTCTCTCTGCCACCCACCATTCCCACTCTGTCTGCCACCCACCATTCCCACACTGTCTGCCACCCACCATTCCCACTCTCTCTGCCACCCACCATTCCCACTCTGTCTGCCACCCACCATTCCCACACTCTGCCACCCACCATTCCCACACTCTGCCACCCACCATTCCCACACTCTGCCACCCACCATTCCCACTCTGTCTGCCACCACCATTCCCACACTCTGCCACCCACCATTCCCACACTGTCTGCCACCCACCATTCCCACACTCTCTGCCACCCACCATTCCCACACTCTGCCACCCACCATTCCCACACTGTCTGCCACCCACCATTCCCACACCTTCTGCCACCCACCATTCCCACACTGCCACCCACCATTCCCACACTGTCTGCCACCCACCATTCCCACTCTGTCTGCCACCCACCATTCCCACACTCTGCCACCCACCATTCCCACTCTCTCTGCCACCCACCATTCCCACTCTGTCTGCCACCCACCATTCCCACACTCTGCCACCCACCATTCCCACACTCTGCCACCCACCATTCCCACACTGTCTGCCACCCACCATTCCCACTCTGTCTGCCACCACCATTCCCACACTGTCTGCCACCACCATTCCCACACTGTCTGCCACCCACCATTCCCACTCTGTCTGCCACCCACCATTCCCACTCTGTCTGCCACCCACCATTCCCACACTCTGCCACCCACTATTCCCACTCTCTCTGCCACCCACCATTCCAACTCTGTCTGCCACCCACCATTCCCACACTCTCTGCCACCCACCATTCCCACACTCTGCCACCCACCATTCCCACACTGTCTGCCACCCACCATTCCCACACTGTCTGCCACCCACCATTCCCACACTGTCTGCCACCCACCATTCCCACTCTCTCTGCCACCCACCATTCCCACTCTGCCACCCACCATTCCCACACTCTGCCACCCACCATTCCCACTCTGTCTGCCACCCACCATTCCCACACTGTCTGCCACCCACCATTCCCACTCTCTCTGCCACCCACCATTCCCACTCTGTCTGCCACCCACCATTCCCACACTGTCTGCCACCCACCATTCCCACTCTCTGCCACCCACCATTCCCACTCTGTCTGCCACCCACCATTCCCACACTCTGCCACCCACCATTCCCACACTCTGCCACCCACCATTCCCACACTGTCTGCCACCCACCATTCCCACTCTGTCTGCCATCCACCATTCCCACACTCTGCCACCCACCATTCCCACACTGTCTGCCACCCACCATTCCCACACTCTGCCACCCACCATTCCCACTCTGTCTGCCACCCACCATTCCCACACTGTCTGCCACCCACCATTCCCACACCTTCTGCCACCCACCATTCCCACACTGCCACACACCATTCCCACTCTCTCTGCCACCCACCATTCCCACTCTGTCTGCCACCCACCATTCTCACACTCTGCCACCCACCATTCCCACTCTGTCTGCCACCCACCATTCCCACACTGTCTGCCACCCACCATTCCCACACTGTCTGCCACCCACCATTCCCACACTGTCTGCCACCCACCATTCTCACTGTCTGCCACTCACCATTCCCACTCTGTCTGCCACCCACCATTCCCACTCTCTCTGCCACCCACCATTCCCACACTCTGCCACCCACCATTCCCACACTGTCTGCCACCCACCATTCCCACACTGTCTGCCACCCACCATTCCCACACCTGCCACCCACCATTCCCACACTGCCACACACCATTCCGACTCTCTCTGCCACCCACCATTCCCACTCTGTCTGCCACCCACCATTCTCACACTCTGCCACCCACCATTCCCACTCTGTCTGCCACCCACCATTCCCACACTGTCTGCCACCCACCATTCCCACACTGTCTGCCACCCACCATTCCCACACTGTCTGCCACCCACCATTCTCACTGTCTGCCACCCACCATTCCCACTCTGTCTGCCACCCACCATTCCCACTCTCTCTGCCACCCACCATTCCCACACTGCCACCCACCATTCCCACACTGTCTGCCGCCTACCATTCCCACTCTGTCTGCCACCCACCATTCCCACACTCTGCCACCCACCATTCCCACTTTCTCTGCCACCCACCATTCCCACTCTGTCTGCCACCCACCATTCCCACACTCTGCCACCCACCATTCCCACACTCTGCCACCCACCATTCCCACACTGTCTGCCACCCACCATTCCCACTCTGTCTGCCACCACCATTCCCACACTGTCTGCCACCACCATTCCCACACTGTCTGCCACCCACCATTCCCACTCTGTCTGCCACCCACCATTCCCACTCTGTCTGCCACCCACCATTCCCACTCTGTCTGCCACCCACCATTCCCACACTGTCTGCCACCCACCATTCCCACACTGTCTGCCACCCACCATTCCCACACTGTCTGCCGCCCACCATTCCCACTCTGTCTGCCACCCACCATTCCCACTCTGTCTGCCACCCACCATTCCCACACTCTGCCACCCACCATTCCCACACTGTCTGCCACCCACCATTCCCACACTCTGCCACCCACCATTCCCACTCTGTCTGCCACCCACCATTCCCACACTCTGCCACCCACCATTCCCACTCTGTCTGCCACCCACCATTCCCACACTGTCTGCCACCCACCATTCCCACACTGTCTGCCACCCACCATTCCCACACTGTCTGCCACCCACCATTCTCACTGTCTGCCACCCACCATTCCCACTCTGTCTGCCACCCACCATTCCCACTCTCTGCCACCCACCATTCCCACACTGTCTGCCGCCCACCATTCCCACTCTGTCTGCCACCCACCATTCCCACACTCTGCCACCCACCATTCCCACTCTCTCTGCCACCCACCATTCCCACTCTGTCTGCCACCCACCATTCCCACACTCTGCCACCCACCATTCCCACACTCTGCCACCCACCATTCCCACACTGTCTGCCACCCACCATTCCCACTCTGTCTGCCACCACCATTCCCACACTGTCTGCCACCCACCATTCCCACACTGTCTGCCACCCACCATTCCCACTCTGTCTGCCACCCACCATTCCCACTGTCTGCCACCCACCATTCCCACTCTGTCTGCCACCCACCATTCCCACACTGTCTGCCACCCACCATTCCCACACTCTGCCACCCACCATTCCCACACTGTCTGCCACCCACCATTCCCACTGTCTGCCACCCACCATTCCCACACTCTGCCACCCACCATTCCCACACTCTGCCACCCACCATTCCCACACTCTGCCACCCACCATTCCCACACTGCCACCCACCATTCCCACTCTGTCTGCCATCCACCATTCCCACACTCTGCCACCCACCATTCCCACACTGTCTGCCACCCACCATTCCCACACTCTCTGCCACCCACCATTCCCACTCTGTCTGCCACCCACCATTCCCACTCTGTCTGCCACCCACCATTCCCACATTGTCTGCCACCCACCATTCCCACACTGTCTGCCACCCACCATTCCCACACTGTCTGCCACCCACCATTCTCACTCTGTCTGCCACTCACCATTCCCACTCTGTCTGCCACCCACCATTCCCACACTCTGCCACCCACCATTCCCACACTCTGCCACCCACCATTCCCACACTGTCTGCCACCCACCATTCCCACACTCTGCCACCCACCATTCCCACTCTGTCTGCCACCCACCATTCCCACACTCTGCCACCCACCATTCCCACTCTGTCTGCCACCCACCATTCCCACATTGTCTGCCACCCACCATTCCCACACTGTCTGCCACCCACCATTCCCACACTGTCTGCCACCCACCATTCTCACTCTGTCTGCCACTCACCATTCCCACTCTGTCTGCCACCCACCATTCCCACTCTCTCTGCCACCCACCATTCCCACACTCTGCCACCCACCATTCCCACACTGTCTGCCACCCACCATTCCCACACTGTCTGCCGCCCACCATTCCCACTCTGTCTGCCACCCACCATTCCCACACTCTGCCGCCCACCATTCCCACACTCTGCCATTCACCATTCCCACTCTGTCTGCCACCCACCATTCCCACACTCTGCCACCCACCATTCCCACACTCTGCCACCCACCATTCCCACACTGTCTGCCACCCACCATTCCCACTCTGTCTGCCACCACCATTCCCACTCTGTCTGCCACCCACCATTCCCACACTGTCTGCCACCCACCATTCCCACACTCTGCCACCCACCATTCCCACACTCTGCCACCCACCATTCCCACTGTCTGCCACCCACCATTCCCACACTGTCTGCCACCCACCATTCCCACACTCTGCCACCCACCATTCCCACACTGTCTGCCACCCACCATTCCCACTCTGTCTGCCACCCACCATTCCCACACTGCCACCCACCATTCCCACACTGCCACTCACCATTCCCACACTCTGCCACCCACCATTCCCACACTCTGCCACCCACCATTCCCACTCTGTCTGCCATCCACCATTCCCACACTCTGCCACCCACCATTCCCACACTGTCTGCCACCCACCATTCCCACACTCTCTGCCACCCACCATTCCCACTCTGTCTGCCACCCACCATTCCCACTCTGTCTGCCACCCACCATTCCCACATTGTCTGCCACCCACCATTCCCACACTGTCTGCCACCCACCATTCCCACACTGTCTGCCACCCACCATTCTCACTCTGTCTGCCACTCACCATTCCCACTCTGTCTGCCACCCACCATTCCCACTCTGTCTGCCATCCACCATTCCCACACTCTGCCACCCACCATTCCCACACTGTCTGCCACCCACCATTCCCACACTCTGCCACCCACCATTCCCACACTCTCTGCCACCCACCATTCCCACACTGTCTGCCACCCACCATTCCCACTCTGTCTGCCACCACCATTCCCACACTGTCTGCCACCCACCATTCCCACTCTGTCTGCCACCCACCATTCCCACACTGTCTGAATAATTATTTGAATAATTAATTAAAAATATAATATAATCTCTTATTTGTGCTAAAGACAGCGTATCTCAATGCAGTTCTGATTTTGTGTTTAGGTTCGAGGACAGCCAGATCCACCTAATGTTATTCCCGCACACGCTCCACCACAGAGACCTGAGATACTGCCTCCACCACCAGATCCAAATGCCGTCCATGTTCCGCAGGGAGAACTGGCCTGGCCTGAACCAGCAGTAGCAGCAGCAGAAGGGGAGGTGGCAGAAGCGACGTCACTGATTAACTCTGAGGTAGGTAGAGGTACATGTAACTATGTCTTAATCATTTAATGGTAATGAAAATTGATACTTTTCTTCAGATAACAAGTCTTTTTTAATTTCCCACTTAAATAACTGCATCTGTTATCCAGAACAGCATTCCAATGAAGGAACCCAGTCTTAGTTATGCCCATCTTTAGGTAACCTTCACCCACACTTTGCCCTTGTTAAGATCACTCGATCTCTGAAGCCCCTCACTATTAATTTCTAGAAAACTGTACTGGTAACCTGTTGAATATTTTGAAACTAACTTGAGTGTGTGCTGTCTCTGTTTATGGCAGCAACAGTACCATTCAAATTATTTTCAAAATGTTCAACAGCATGTTTATTAAATATAGATTATTAAATGAGATTTGGGTATGTCAATTTCAGGACACCTATATAGGCAAACTGTGGCCATAAGGTGGTCTCTTAAGACAGGTTTTATTGTGGATCTATAAGGTGGTTACTTTAAAACAGGTTTTACTGTGGCTCCATAAGGTGGTCACATAAGACAGGTTTTATTGTGGCTCCATAAGGTGCTCACATAAGACAGGTTTTACTGTGGCTCCATAAGGTGCTCACATAAGACAGGTTTTACTGTGGCTCCATAAGGTGGCCACTTTAGACAAGTTTTACTGTGGCTCCATAAGGTGGCCACTTTGGACAGGTGTTACTGTGATGCCATAAGGTGGTCACTTAAGACAGATTTTACTGTGGCTCCATAAGGTGGTTACTTAAGACAGGTTTTACTGTGGCTCCATAAGGTGGTTACTTAAGACAGGTTTTACAGTGGCTCCATAAGGTGGCCACTTGAGACTTGTTTTATTGTGGCTCCATAAGGTGGTTACTTTAGACATCTTTTACTGTGGCTCCATAAGGTGATGACTTAAGACAGGTTTTACTGTGGCTCCATAAGGTGATCACTTAAGACAGGTTTTGCTGTGGCTCCATAAGGTGATCACTTAAGACAGGTTTTACTGTGGCTCCATAAGGTGATCACTTAAGACAGGTTTTACTGTGGCTCCATAAGTTGGTTACTTAAGACAGGTTTTAGTATGTTTCACTCTGGTTATCCTTTTCATGGTCAAGATTGATCAGGAAGAAAATCTAAATTTGTACTTAGTTCATGTCCATTGGCCTGAAAATTTGCCACTTGAATGGGGGGTGTCTATTTATGGAGCCTCTGGCATTCCAGTACTAAATTTAAAAAGATAAAACTTTGCTTTCAATGTGCCTTTCCATTTTTAGCTATGCCCCGCCCATCACTAGCTAAGCTCCACCCACACCTCGCCGTGTTGGGATTGATCGACCCCCAAATGGCCTAGTTATCAATTTCCTGAAAACTACAGGGAAGCTGTTGAATATTTTGTAACTAATTTAACTGGGCGCTGTTGCTGCCTATGGCAGTAACAGCGCCCAGTCAAATTAGTTTCAAAATAGTCAACAGAATATTTATTAAATAGTAAAAGCAAACAATTTGTACAACAACGCATAGACCATCTTCAAATATGCGTTCGTGACATACTTATCGACGTCATTCATTATGATGTCATTGTACACATCACGCAGTTCATTATGACGTCATATGGTGGGTGGGTGGCTACTCTGGAAATGTGAATTGGGCTTCAAATCAACATTTCTTTTAACCCTTTAACACTTGTATCGGGGAAAAAACGGCTTCAGCACTCGTCATGAAAAATGTCCTTTTGCAGACCAAGAGACTTATTGTTGTAAATTTACCGCTGGAATAACCGGCTCGATAGCAGAGCCAGCCATTCCAGTAGTAAATTTTCAAAAATAGTCTTCTTGGTTTGCAAATGGACATTTTCTATGAGAAGATTTAAATTTTGTTGGACAAATTCGAGTGATAAAGGGTTAAGACCATGCCTGAAGTGAGTCTGTGACCTTGACCTTTACTGGATTGCATGTTTCTTTGTTACAAACAGATAAACAATGCTACTGGAATTGTGGAAGATCAGGAGCGTTATCAAAATGAGGCTGGACAGTTATCACAACAAGAGCAACAGCAGCCCGCGGAAGCTATGAACCGTTTTTCATGGTTTCATCAAACACCACAATGGAATACAGAACCTGATGCAATAGAACAAGTATGTGTTTATATAATGAAACAAATAAGTGTTGCATACGTTATAGTTTGTGTGTGTTTGTGCTTCTGTGCATGCATTTGTGTGTTTGTGAGCGGATGAGTGTTTTCCAATTGGTAGCCATATAGAAATAGTGGACTATAATAGGGTCATTGTCATCATTTACTAGAGTGACAGGTGTTATATGATTTAGCTAGTAATGCTGGAGTTAGCTAGAAAGCTAAAAATGGTGGGGTTAGCTAGTAATGGTGGAGTTAACTAGTAATGCTGGAGTTAGCTGGTAATGATGGAGTTAGCTAGAAATAGTGGGTTAGCTAGTAATGGTGGAGTTAGCTGGTAATGGTGGCTTTATCTAGTAATGGGGGATTTAGCTAGTAATGCTGAGTTACTAATAATGGTGGAGTTAGCTAGAAATGGTGGAGTTAGCTAGTAATGATGGATTTAGCTGGTAATGGTGGATTTAGCTAGTAATGGTGGATTTAGCTAGTAATGGTGGAGTTAGCTAGTAATGCTGGAGTTAGCTAGTAATGGTAGAGTTAGCTAGTAATGCTGCAGTTAGCTGGTAATGCTGCAGTTAGCTAGTAATGCTGGAGTTAGCTAGTGATATGGGAGTTAGCTAGTAATGCTGGAGTTAGCTAGTGATAGGAGAGTTAACTAGTAATGGTGGAGTTAGCTAGTAATGGTGGTGTTAACTAGTAATGATGGAGTTAGCTAGTAATGCGGGAGTTTGCTAGTAATGCTGGAGTTAGCTAGTGATAGGGGAGTTAGCTAGTAATGCTGGAGTTAGCTAGTAATGGTGGTATTAGCTAATAATGGTGGTATTAGCTAGTAATGGTGGTGTTAGCTAGTAATGGTGGAGTTAGCTAGCAATGCTGGAGTTAGCTAGTGATAGGGGAATTAGCTAGTAATGCTGGAGTTATCTAGTAATGCTGGAGTTATCTAGTAATGCTGGAGTTAGTAATGCAGGAGTTAGCTAGTACTGGTGGAGTTAGCTAGTAATACTGGAGTTAGCTAGTGATAGGGGGGTTAGCTAGTAATACTGGAGTTAGCTAGTAATGGTGGTGTTAGCTAGTAATGCTGGAGTTAGCTAGTAATGCTGGAGTTAGTAATGCAGGAGTTAGTAATGCAGGAGTGAGTAATGCAGGAGTGAGTTAGTAATGCAGGAGTTAGCTAGTAATGCAGGAGTTAGCTAGTACTGGTGGAGTTAGCTAGTAATGCTGGAGTTAGCTAGTGATAGGGGGGTTAGCTAGCAATGCGGGAGTTAGCTAGTGATAGGGGAGTTAGCTAGTAATGCTGGAGTTAGCTAGTAATGCTGGAATTAGCTAGTAATGCAGGAGTTAGTAATGCAGGAGTGAGTAATGCAGGAGTGAGTTAGTAATGCTGGAGTTAGCTAGTAATGCTGGAGTTAGCTAGTAATGCTGGAGTTAGCTAGTAATGCTGGAGTTAGCTAGCAATGCGGGAGTTAGCTAGTACTTGTGGAGTTAGCTAGTGATAGGGGGTTAGCTAGTAATACTGGAGTTAGCTAGTAATGGTGGTGTTAGCTAGTAATGCTGGAGTTAGCTAGTAATGCTGGAGTTAGTAATGCAGGAGTTAGCTAGCAATGCGGGAGTTAGCTAGTGATAGGGGAGTTAGCTAGTAATGCTGGAGTTAGCTAGTAATGCTGGAATTAGCTAGTAATGCAGGAGTTAGTAATGCAGGAGTGAGTAATGCAGGAGTGAGTTAGTAATGCTGGAGTTAGCTAGCAATGCTGGAGTTAGTTAGTAATGCTGGAGTTAGCTAGTAATGCTGGAGTTAGCTAGCAATGCGGGAGTTAGCTAGTGATAGGGGAGTTAGCTAGTAATGCTGGAGTTAGCTAGTAATGCTGGAGTTAGCTAGTAATGATGGAGTTAGCTAGTAATGCAGGAGTTAGCTAGTAATGCTGGAGTTAGCTAGTAATGCAGGAGTTAGCTAGTAATGATGGAGTTAGCTAGTAATGCAGGAGTTAGCTAGTAATGATGGAGTTAGCTAGTAATGCAGGAGTTAGCTAGTAATGATGGAGTTAGCTAGTAATGCAGGAGTTAGCTAGTAATGATGGAGTTAGCTAGTAATGCAGGAGTTAGCTAGTAATGATGGAGTTAGCTAGTAATGCAGGGGTTAGCTAGTAATGCTGGAGTTAGCTAGCAATGCGGGAGTTAGCTAGTGATAGGGGAGTTAGCTAGTAATGCTGGAGTTAATAATGCAGGAGTTAGCTAGTAATGCTGGAGTTAGCTAGTAATGCAGGAGTTAGTAATGCAGGAGTGAGTAATGCAGGAGTGAGTTAGTAATGCTGGAGTTAGCTAGTAATGCTGGAGTTAGTAATGCTGGAGTTAGCTAGTAATGCTGGAGTTAGTAATGCTGGAGTTAGCTAGTAATGCTGGAGTTAGCTAGCAATGCTGAAGTTAGGTAGTGATAGGGGAGTTAGCTAGTAATGCTGGAGTTAGTGATGCAGGAGTTGGCTAGTAATACTGGAGTTAGCTAGTAATGCTGGAGTTAGCTAGTAATGCTGGAGTTAGCTAGAAATGGTGTGGTTAGCTAGTAATGCTGGAGTTAGCTAGTAATGCTGGAGTTAGCTAGTAATGATGGAGTTAGCTAGTAATGCAGGAGTTAGCTAGTAATGCTGGGGTTAGCTAGTAATGCTGGAGTTAGCTGGTAATGCTGGAGTTAGCTGGTAATGCTGGAGTTAGTTAGTAATGCTGGAGTTAGCTGCTAATGCTGGAGTTAGCTAGCAATGCGGCAGCTAGCTAGTGATAGGGGAGTTAGCTAGTAATGCTGGAGTTAGTAATGCAGGAGTTAGCTAGTAATGCTGGAGTTAGCTAGTAATGGTGGTATTAGCTAGTAATGGTGGTATTAGCTAGTAATGCAGGAGTTAGCTAGAAATGGTGGGGTTAGCTAGTAATGCTGGAGTTAGCTAGTAATGGGGGGAGTTAGCTAGTGATGGGGGGAGTTAGCTAGTGATGGGGGGGAGAGTTAGCTGGTAATGCTGGAGTTAGTTAGTAATGCAGGAGTTAGCTAGTAATGCTGGAGTTAGCTAGTAATGCTGGAGTTAGCTGGTAATGCTGGAGTTAGTTAGTAATGGCTGGAGTTAGCTGGTAATGCTGGAGTTAGCTAGCAATGCGGCAGCTAGCTAGTGATAGGGGAGTTAGCTAGTAATGCTGGAGTTAGTAATGCAGGAGTTAGCTAGTAATGCTGGAGTTAGCTAGGAATGGTGGTATTAGCTAGTAATGCTGGAGTTAGCTAGAAATGGTGGGGTTAGCTAGTAATGCTGGAGTTAGCTAGTAAAAGGGGGGAGTTGGCTAGTGATGGGGGGAGTTAGCTAATGATGGGGGGGGAGTTAGCTAGTGATGGGGGGGGGGGAGTTAGCCAGTGATGGGGGTAGTTAGCTAGTGATGGGGGGGGAGTTAGCTAGTGATGGGGGGGAGTTAGGTAGTGATGGGGGGGGGGGGGGGGGTGGGAGTTAGCTAGTAACACGCTTAACATATATATGCAATAACGTCCTCTTCTGGCTTTATATTTACTGGAACCCAGTAAGGTGAATTCCAAGGCTCTGTACTGTCATCCTTAGCACATGACCTTGCCACATGCGCATGCTTTGATATAAATATGTAATATATAATTTCTCTTGTCTTTTCAGGAGCTAAATACAGATCAGCCTGGTGCATATCTTAAGGAGGTAGTCGATGAGCTACCCGCAGCACAAGCTTTGTATGAACAGTTACCCGCCCCTGATGAACATTTAAACAGAGTAGCCAATGATTCGCCGGATATGATGCCTGAGTATGTTGCCCCTCAAGATTTACCCGCTTTAGAACTTCCTGCTCTACCTGCCCCACCTCCAGCACCATTACGCGGCCCTCCTGCTGCGGCCACATTTACATACAAAAGACCAAAGTTCTTTGCTATTAGGGTGAGTAATAAGTGTCGTGCACTAGGTTGTGATATACATGCATGTTGTTTTAATATATAACTTGAAAGGTATGGTGCTATCAAAATCTTTAGAAACTGAACAATTTAAATCCCTGAACCTCAACAAATGTTGAAAATTAGGTATCAATTTTAACTTAGATTCACTAAGGTTTGACAGTGCCCCCCCCCCCCCCCCCACCATCGTCCCATAACATCCTACTCTTTTGTTATGATAATATTGTTAAACAACAACTCTGACATTAGGATTAACTGTATCATTTGTCATGAAAATAATAACATATGGTCACAGATTGTCTGTAAATATTGTGCTAATATTCACTGAATTTGATTCTCTAGCCAAGATTTCAAAGGTTATGGTCACAAAATGTGACTAAGAAGTGTATTATTTTAACGTCTAACTGAAATTACCACCCCTTTATCGAACCAGTAATTTCCTTGGTAAAATTTAATTTAATACTATTCTCCTGGCTTACAAATTCTCATCAAGTCTACTGTAGAGGCCATGTGTTGGCAGGCTTAATGATTAAAACGTTGCTACTCCCTTCACATTATTTCTTTACAATATACATGTACTTGTTATTGCGTTTGGGATCCTGTTGTTGTTTATGTGCTATATATGTGTTATTATGTCTATGTTTCAGATCATGTTGTTATTAGTACTAATGTCCTTCACACTATTCACTGTCAGTCTCATCTCATTAACATTACCAGGTAAGATAGGATTATTACCTCACCTGGCTTGATTGCTAAGTGAGGTTATGCCATAACAATGCCCCATTGTTCATTCATCAGCCACCACCTGTTTCTTTACTGTCTTGCTACTGCAAGTCACCTGGCAATAATTTAAATGAGCAAAAATTCTTGACTTGATATATATCTTGAAAACAATTTGACTGAAAGTTGTTGGTGGCTAAGTCACCAACAACTTTCAGTCAAATTGTTTTGAAAATATTTAGCCGGTCCAGCGATATAACCATTTGAATATGTCGTCTGCAAAAACCTAGCTGTCAGACAGTTAACCCTTTCATAACGAAACTGGCCCAACCCGGCCTCTGCAGTGGTCTCGAGGAATGGCCATTTACAAGGTCAAGAGAAGACCATTTTTAAAATTTTACCACTGAAATGACTGGCTCGGAAACAGAGCCAGCCATTCCAATAGTAAATTTTCAAAAATACTCTTCTCTTTGCCTTAGATTTTCTTGACCGTATTTAGACATTAAGGGGTTAAGCACCTCAACAACCACTAGGTTTTCTAACGCTGCTTGATTGGTTGATTTTTGTCTGTAGACATCTTGTATTTTGCAATATTTTGAGAAACACCTTTGAAAATCTCCAAAGCTGATTGGCTCATTGAACATCTAGCACAAGAATAGCTGGACCATGTTTGTTCAAGAGAGCCTTACCTGTAGATTTGGTTTGGTGGCGATCTTAGATTTAGACTAAGTATCATTAACCCTTAACACTCTGATATCAAAATTTAAAAATTTCAAAGTAATTTAAAAGATGAAAAGGTTTTCATTTTTCAACAAATTTGGTGGAAGATGTTGCTGTCATAGACAGCAACATGGTCCACCAAAATTGTTGAAAAAATGTACACTAGTTTATTTGTTATTGACACCGTAAAATATAGAATATTGACATCAGAATAGTAAGGGTTAAAACAAGAGCGTGCATGGATAATAGCTGCAGCATTTCCATCTTTGCTAAAAATAGACACTTCATTGGAAAATGGTGAGTAAATACAAACATGTAGTCATCTGGATATGTAACCTGGACACAATAGAGTGATCCATAGCTATTCCCCGCCCATTTATAGCTATTCCCCGCCACATTTTTGGGATTGTTACAAAATATTCAACAGAATGTTTGTTAAATAATGAATCCCGCAGACACAATTCGTACACTTGACTTCCTTTTAAATGTTTATGCTGCAGCTATATAATCATTCATTAAGAAATTTTGAATGTAACGTCATGAAGCATGTGATGTCATTTATTATGATGTCATATAGTTTAGTGACGGATTGTATCAATCCAGCAAGAGATCGACAATTTACGTAAATTTCCTCGTGTGTGACTATTCAGACTTGGTAGTGTGTGTTGGTTTTGCTGTATAACTGTATCCTGTCTCTATCCAGTCAGTATTTGCATTCTTTGTTTCAGTGTTTCTTGGTCGGTGTATCATGTCATTTTGGATGGGCGAGGCACGTAATCATGAGCTGTACACGGCCGCGTGTGGTCTGTACCTGTGCTGGCTCACTCTGCGTATCGGCACTGTCCTCTATAACTGGATACCACAGGGATCAGCTGTTATATTCAATAAGCTACATGAATGGGGAATACTCGTAAGTTCTAACAGCAAACTTGCTATGATGTATGGCATACATTTATGGATTTTTCATGAAATCTAGAAAATTAAAAAAAAATTAATTGTGCCTTTCTTCATATTTTCAACAACAACATTTTTTTCATGAAATATATATTGTGTTAAAGTATTCAAGAATTGCCTGACAAACAGCCTTTAGTATCAGTCGCATTGTGTTAGTGTTGTTAATGTACCAACTGAATGATTTCAAATTAACCCTTTCACCGATGAATACATATCTCATTTTCAAGGCACCCATACAGGAAAACTTTTTGAATATTTTAAAATTAATTTGACTGGAAGCCATTGCTTCCTTAGTCAAATTATTTTCATTTCAAAATAATCAACGGAATAAGTTTTTTATCGTAAAGAATTTACTTTTTCAGGGATTTGTCGGTGAAAGTGTTAAGTAAAAGGCTATGAGAAGTTGTTGAGAAGTGACTTAATGCCGCATCTACCTGTGTTAGTGTGTATCTGTATTCTACTTCGAATAATACTTACCAGATGTACTATTATGATAATGTCTATTATCTAGTCTAGGTCAAAATAAACAATTAAAACTCCGCACTCTCCTGGTCCTGCCCATACTGTGTCCGGGAATACCATAGCCGCAGGTACCGAGTCCATTCCCAATCACAGTCAGATTCGTCTATTTTGCGCTTGTTTCAAGTCGCATGTGTTTAGAGTGTCATTTAATTGATAAATTAAGCAGTTTTAGCGCGTGTTTGTGAAAACCATCGCTGGACTAATGGAGGAACTTGGAAAATCATCACAGGGGCAGGTTGTATCAATCTAGAATTTATACATTCGTGCCATAATGACTGTTTGAAATTTCCTTAAATTGGCACATTGCTTTATAATGGTAGCCATTGTTGGAGTCGCTTCTGTACCCGTTAACTTTTAGTTTTAATTCGGGTACTCGGTTAATTTCTCTTGCGACTCGGTTCCTCTAAGATGGATGCGTCCTTAGCCAAGATGGCGGCGCCCATGTAATATGTCGTTATTGGCTTGGTGTATCCAGGCACTCTGTTATCGCCGATTTTAGCTCTCGCTTCATTGTCGAGGGTGTTTGTAGTGATCGGCGAGGTTTTCTTGGTTATTTAACGCTAGTTAAAGGCTGAGTTGTGTTTTGTAAAATTTTCACTCAAAAAAGTTTCAAATATTTCCTGCCTAAGACTTGTTATCATTAATTTAAGAGAAAGTTAATGTGTTTAAGAAATCTTAACTATCAAGTCTATTGTGCGTATTGCTCGTCATCACTTGTCATGTGCAGCGTTTTAATTCTCCTCTGTGTTCGCAGAAACCGAAGAACCCGGACACGTTGTGCCAGAAGTGTAACAGGTTCATGAAACGGAAGTATCTTGGACATCACTGTGTGGCGTGTGCGAGGTGTAAGGTCGGCAGTCCGTGTGATGTGTGCGCCAAGTGGTCGTCGGCAATGGTGGCTGAGTTTGACAGGGATCGACGGGCGAGGCTGGAGCGCATAGAGAAGGATAAGACAGTGAAGCGTCAGCAGGCGTCGTTGGTTGGACTGGAAGGTCGGCTGAATGAGAGGATGGATTCAGCACTGGGCGTATGGGCGGCCCAGTTCAAGGCCATGTTTGATTCATTACAGTCCACGGGTCCGGTGAGGCAAGCTGGTGCAGGGCAACCATTAGGTGGTCCGGCTAGTTTTGCTGAGGGCCATGCACCTGACCTTTCTCTGTCCTCGGCTCAAGAGCCGTCGGTAGAGGAAGAAGAATTCCTGTTGATGGAAGATTCCGGCATGCCGGATCTTTCAATGTCGGCAATGCCGAGTACGTCCCAGGGGTCTCCCTCGGGATTTGTACGGGTTTGCCAGGCGGATGGTGATGTCGACGTTCCGTCGGGCATTTTTCATCCGTCACTTGTGCAACCGGATATGCCGGCGGAGCCGTGGTTTGCGGTTCCGACGGCTATCCCGACGGCGTTGGGTGCGGCTCCTATCGGAGTTACCGTGCCAGCCGTGATTGAGGCGGTCGTAGTCCCGGATCCCGTGTTGGAGCCGATGGACTGCGGAGAATCCGTATCCGACGGTTCGTTGGATACCGGTGCCGCTGGTAGTCGCGCTACGGATGCGCTCTGTCCTGGCAGAGACGTTTATCGTAGCGCTCAGCATGGATCGTCGGTGGCCCTCTCATCTAAGGGAGAGAGGGAAGATGAAAACGGAAGTTCTTTAATGGACGATTCCGCTTTCTGCGCCGAGGCTGAATGGGTGCAGGTCCTTGGATGGATGACCAATCGTCTCGGGTTGGCATCAGATCTAGGATCTCAGCGCGATCCGGCGATGGAGCGGATGTCAGAGCGTGCGGCTAGCGCTCTGTCCAGTGGCTCTTCGGCCATGCCTACACTCCCCTTGGACACGCAGACTTCTGACATGTTGGAAGTTGCGGCATATCGTCTGGTTCAGCCAGACTATGCATTGCCCAAGGCCCCGAAGGGGATAAGGAGTAGGGTCCGTTTTCCGGAGCAGGCCTATCATCAATACGCCAGGGTTCCACGGCTTTCCGTTGCGGAACGTGAGGCGCTGAATAGGCCGTTGGCTGGGAAGGCCAAGGGGCGGTCACGTCCCTTGGTTTCCCAGACCAACAAAGACCCGTTTAATGAGCTCACGCTCATTGAGGATGCGGCTAGGGCAGCCATGGCTGCGCTGTCGCACGGGTGTACCGTCCTGCAGGGTATGCTGGACTGCACGGCGGAAGGCGGACAGGTGCCAGAGGCTGCTCCCGGAGTTGTTCGGGACACCATGCGCCTGTCTCAGGATTGCCTGGCCAGGGTGATCACAAGAACTTTAGCAGAGCGGCGGAGAATGGTTCTCGATTGTGTGGAACCAGGACCGGAAATGAGGGCAGCGTTATCTTCTGCGCCTTTCATTGGTCCAGGCTTGTTCGGCGGCTCGGCACGACAAGCGCTTTCTAAAGTTGCATCGATGGTGGCGGAGCAAGAGGTGGTCGGCAAGTCGTGGAAGTCGACCAAGAGGACTCAGCCGCAACAGTCCTACCGTCAACACAGACAGGACCAGCAGAGGCAGCGTCCTAGATCGCCCTTCCGTCCTTCTGCCCGTGATGCCCATAGGCCATCCGGAGCACAAGGGCCTGGCCGTTCGTCCACATACAAGCCCTCTAGTAAGAGGCCGTATGAGGACGACAGGAAGGGTGGCGGTTCGGGCCGTGGCGGCTACCGTAAGGATAGTTGCGGCGGCGGTTCCGGACCGTCATACCACAAGAAGCCGCGGGGCGGCCGTGGGGCTCGTTCCTGACGGGTTTCCGGCGGAATCAATACCGGCGGCTTTGGAAACAAATGGAGTCGAGAATCTTCACCCAAGCGATGTAGCGTCTTGTCGGCTAATCTCGACCGACAACTGTGTGCAGATTCCTTCCGTCGGAGGCAGACTTCAGCTATTCCTAAGCCAATGGGAACAGGTCGTGCGCGACTATTTAGTCTGTCAGTGGATAAGAAACGGCTACGATCCGGACTGGCTCATCCATCAATCGTTAGTTCCGTTAACCTCGACTCCAATATGGACTCCTATTCCAAGGGAATTAGACCGTCTAGTTGCCATTCAGTCAGAGATAGAATCGCTTCGTCTGAAGAAGGCGATTCACCTGGTAGCCGATCAGTCATCACTGGGCTTCTATTCGATTATGTTCCTAGTTCCGAAGCGTACCGGAGGGTGGAGACCAATTCTCAATCTCAAACTGTTGAACAAATTTATTCTTTCTCCCAGGTTTCAGATGGAGACGGTAGCAGCTGTGATGACAGGGCTCAGGAAAGGCATGTGGGCGGTATCAATAGATCTGAAGGATGCTTATTTTCATATTCCAATGTCAATTCCCTTTCAGAAGTACCTGCGATTTGCATTCCAAGACAATGTTTGGGAATTCAATGCTCTTCCATTCGGCCTGACCACGGCTCCGAGGGTCTTCACCAAGGTGGTTCTCGCCATGACTTCTTTACTTCGCAGGAGAAACATAGCTGTTCACACTTACATAGACGACTGGCTGCTAAAGGCGGGGAATCCAGTCACTCTGCGCAGCAATCTGAAGGTAGTCCTAGACTTATTGAAGAAGCTAGGATGGATTGTGAATCTAGAGAAATCAGAACTGACTCCATCCCAGGAGTTTGTTTATCTGGGAATTTTTTTCAATCTCAGGGACGGCGTAGCTTTTCCGGCGGAGAGCAGAGTCAGAAGCCTGATTGCAGTATTGGAGTCAGTTTCTCTAGGAGCCTATCTGACGGCACGTCAATTTCTCAGAATACTCGGTTTGCTAGTATCTCTGGAGAAGGTGGTGCCATATGCGGCGCTCAGGCGCAGGCCGATTCAGATGTATTTGATGTCGTTCTGGTCACAGAGAACAGATCCGTTATCTCTGAGAATACCAGTAAAAGAACCATTGATATTCCACCTTCAGTGGTGGTTGTCGGAACAGAATCTCCTGCGAGGTGTTCCTCTACAACCTCCTCAACCTCAGATGTCCATGTTCACGGATGCCTCGTTGACAGGTTGGGGAGCGGTATTGGACAATCAGTCAGTGTCCGGGGAATGGGATCGGACCAATGCGCAGAAACATATCAATGTACTCGAGCTATTAGCGGTGGTATTAGCACTGCAGAAGTTCGAGGGTCGAGTTCAAGACAAAATTGTCCTGGTAAGGACAGACAACTCAACAGTGGTGTCTTATTTAAACCGCCAAGGCGGGACAAGATCACCGGAGTTGTGTATGATGGTTTGGAACCTTCTGCTGTGGTGCCAAGAGAGGAATATTATTCTTCGGGCAGCACACATTCCAGGAATATTGAACATCTTAGCGGATGCTCTCAGTCGAAGGACGGTTTGTCGTCCGACGGAATGGCAGCTCAACCAAGTGGTAGCAGAGGTTCTATTCAAACAATGGGGCAAGCCGAATGTCGACCTATTTGCGATGAAGACAAACGCAAAGATGGTCACGTACGTGTCACCGATCCCGGACCCGTTGGCTCTAGCAGTAGACGCACTGGCGATAAGTTGGAAGGGAATGTACGCGTATGCGTATCCTCCAACAATTCTCATCCCGAAAGTTCTGGCAAAGATAAGAGAGGGGATGTGCCAAGTACTACTGATCGCTCCTTATTGGCCAGGCCGATCATGGTTTACGGATCTGCTGGACCTTCTGGTCTGCAGTCCAATCCCTCTTCCAGACACAAGAGATGTAATCTCTCAGAACAAGGGTCTGTACCTTCACGACAGACCAGAAATGTTCAAATTGACTGCATGGATGTTGTCAAGCAGCGTGCAATTGAGGGTGGCTTTTCTGAGCAAGCAGCGAAGTTTGTTGCTTCGGCCAGAAGAGTTTCTACCACAAAAACATATAATTATAGAATCAACAAATTTGCACAGTGGTGTGAGAGAAGAGATATTGATCCCTTTTCTGCATCTGTTCAACACGTAGCAGATTTTATCTGTCATTTATACGAAGTTGACAAACTTGTACCTTCTACCCTAGCAGCATATAAGTCTGCATTAGCTTCTGTCATTCCTAGTCTCACCGTTGGGGGAGTAGAGAATGACACCTTGAATGAAGTTATTAAAGGAATGAGCAATCTGCGACCTAGACAGCCAATTCCTATCCCATCATGGAATCTATCTCTTGTTCTACAGGTTTTAGGGCATGCTCCCTTTGAACCGATTAGAACTATTGACATTAAACTGTTAACTATTAAATCAGTTTTCTTGGTTGCAGCAGCGTCGGCGAGAAGGAGAAGCGAGATCCATGCGCTTTCTGCCGAACAAGACCGTTTTGTCGTCACGGGTGAAGGTTTAAGATTACTTCCACGTCTTTGTTTCCTGGCAAAGAATCAGTCACTTAAATATCCAGGACAGCCGATCAATTTGCCAAGTTTAACTAGACATGACCCAAATTCTTGTGCTTGGTGTCCTGTCAGATGTCTAAAGATGTATAAGAAACGTACTTCTGAGTGGAGAGACGACCCGAAATCTCTGTGGTTATGTCTCAAAGCTCCCCATTTACGTGCTTCGAAAGATACTATTTCTCGTTGGATAGTTGACGCTATTCAGATGTCGCACAAGATCGCTACAGGAAAGCAGATTGATCGTGCGAATGCCCATGAGGTCCGAGCACTAGCAGCATCATCGGCCCTTTATAAGGGTGTCTCTTTAGAGCAGGTGATGTCTGTAGCACAATGGCATGCCGAGTCGTCATTCACTGATTTCTACCTTCGAGACATCTCCAGCACACTTAATCCAGTAGCCGTCGCCAATCTGTCGAACCTAAACTAAGCCACGTCCGACCACTACTTCGCACACATCACAAAGGACTTCCGCCTACACTGACCAAGCGCTATGCACATGACTGAGTACGACCGTGGATTGGGCCTAGCTCCTGTGATGATCAATAACAGATCGACCACTCAAAAATGGTGAGTGTTTACATTATTTAAGTGACTATAAATATATTTACTTCCAGTCGAAATACCAGACTGAGTAAGTGAATAGTCTGGTACAAGAGTATATTTATCCTCTCATACAGACATGAGACTCATTCCAATTTGAAAATCTAATCGATATACTGATAGTTTTTTTCAAAGATTTGAAGTTGTAGTAGCTTCTTTGCACTCTACTGGACTGCCCTAGCTGAGACTTGGGGCTGACACGGGTCTGGTGTGTGTTGCATCCCCATGGACATCCCTCTGGTTTTGTGCGGACAAAAGGGGGGGGGGGGAGCGCGGTCTAGACCATGGAAGTTTAGCACTCTATGAGTCAGATAGCAGAACCCAAGCGTATGCCAGGGTTTTAGTCTCTTCACAACCTTCTCTGTTGGATGGTTGATGAGTGCTGGTTCGAGCCTCACCTCCTCCCACCGGCATTTCCTGGCTGTCGAAATCCGGAGTTTATCATAATAGTACATCTGGTAAGTATTATTCGAAGTAGAATCAAAAAAGCATCCGCTTTTGTTTCTACGAGAATTCTTAATACTTACCAGATGTACTATGGCCCTGCCTCAGCCGCCCCGCTGAGGTGAGGCTGAGCTGCTTTCGCAGTTTGCCAAGGCAAACATAAGACGAATCTGACTGTGATTGGGAATGGACTCGGTACCTGCGGCTATGGTATTCCCGGACACAGTATGGGCAGGACCAGGAGAGTGCGGAGTTTTAATTGTTTATTTTGACCTAGACTAGATAATAGACATTATCATAATAGTACATCTGGTAAGTATTAAGAATTCTCGTAGAAACAAAAGCGGATGCTTTTTTGATTCACTAATGTCAGGGAACATATGATCAGCACTCATGCGTTATCCATCAATGAACATATGATCAGCACTAATGCGTTATCCATCAATGAACATATGATCAGCACTCATGCGTTATCCATCAATGAACATATGATCAGCACTCATGCGTTATCCATCAATGAACATATGATCAGCGCTCATGTGTTATCCATCAATGAACATATGACCAGCACTCATGCGTTATCCATCAATAAACATATGATCAGCGCTCATGCGTTATCCATCAATAAACATATGATCAGCGCTCATGCGTTATCCATCAATAAACATATGATCAGCGCGCATGCGTTATCCATCAATGAACATATGACCAGCACTCATGCGTTATCCATCAATGAACATATGATCAACACTCATGTGTTATCCATCAATGAACATATGATCAGCACTCATGCGTTATCCATCAATGATCATATGATCAGCACTCATGTGTTATCCATCAATGAACATATGGTCAGCACTCGTGCGTTATCCATCAATGAACATATGATCAGCACTCATGTGTTATCCATCAATGAACATATGACCAGCACTCATGTGTTATCCATCAATGAACATATGATTAGCACTCATGTGTTATCCATCAATGAACATATGATCAGCACTCATGCGTTATCCATCAGCAGCTTTCCTCTATGTCTATCTTGAAATTGAGACACTGATATTTCAAGGGTCAACCATTTAATGGTCAAGCTGGCCAGAATAGCCCCGTGCTATGGTCTTGTGGAATGTCCATTTACAGGCAAAGAGAATACAATTTTTGAAAATTTACTACTGGAATGACTGGCTAGATAACCGAGCCAGTCATTCCAGTGATAAATTTTCAAAAACTATTCTCTTGGCCTGTAAATGAACATTCAATGAGAAAATAGTTTAATTTTTTTTACCAAACTTGACCATTAAAGGGTTAAACAATGGAATAGTTGTCTTAGTGGACATATGACTGCTACTGGTCATTACTTCATAACTATAGACCAGCACTCATGTATGTATGTTGTTTTTCATTTGCAGACGTTAAAGTCCTTGATGATAGCCGTCCTGTTAGTGGGTGTCATTCCTCTACAGCTCGGCCTCATCTTCGAGATGGTTGTCATTATTCCTCTCCGAGTGCCACTCGATCATACACCTGTATTCTTTCCATGGCAGGTAAGATAACGAGTAATCGGATTAAATGCTGTATGGCAGAACAGGTACAGCACATAATATTGCGGATACACGAAATACATCAATTGTTAAGAATTAGTTAGCTTATGTGGTGAGTGTTAATTAGATGAAGAAATGAGATTACAGGTGAGAATGATGATTTCACAGGTGTGCCATGAATCTCATTATCAGGTTCAAATTCTTAACATTTATAACATTGGCTAATGAATCTTTAACCCTTTAATACTCATATCAGCCAAAAATGGCTTCTGCAATCATCTTAAGAAATGTCCATTTGCAGACCAAAAGAAGACTATTTTTGAAGATTTACTCACTGGAATGACTGGCTCGATAACCGAGCCGGTCATTCCAGTGGTAAATTTTCAAAAATAGTCTTCTCTTTGTCTGCAAATGGACATTTTTAATGAAAAAATTGAAATTTTCTTGAACAAATTCGAGGGTCAAAGAGACATTTAAGACTAAATAGTTTGCTTTCTGCAAATAATCGTTATACATAGAATTATATGAACCCAGTGAGCTGCTTAATGATAGCATTGTAGCCACATTCTGGGATGATACTATCTCAATAAGTGTGTTCTAGATGTAATTGTTGTCAGATTTCTTTGTGTTTCTGGCTTGGAATTAGGGAATCATGTAGTTTTATGTACTTATAATTATGATTAGGTTCTGGGTGGTGTGGAGGATTGTATAATTCTATCTATTTGCAATTATTGTCAGATTTCTGGGTGTGTTATCTAGTTGAAATTATTATTGTATTTCTGTGTGTCTGTATTCATGTTGTGTTTTAGGACTGGGCACTGGGTATTCTGCATGCTAAAATGATCTGTGGTATTACGATGATGGGCCCACAATGGTGGCTCAAGCGCATCCTTGAACAGGTGATCCATTTATAACCATTATCACAATTACTTATATGGTAGTTATTTTATTCCTGTAGCAAAAATTTTTAATATTGTCATTTAACTATATCTGAGAAAAGGTGCTGTGTGTTCAGTTCTTATCACAGTTCTGGCTGCTGGCTGATACACACAAGAAGAGTGCGATTTGCTATCCCCTTTAGCCCTTTAATGGTCAAGCCGGCCAAAACCCGGCCTCTGCAGTGGTCTTGAGGAATGTCCATTTGCAGTCCAAGAGAAGACTATCTTTGAAAATTTACCACTAGAATGCCTGGCTCGATAACCGAGCCAGTCCTTCCAGTGGTAAATTTTCAAAAATAGTCCTCTTGGCCTGAAAATGGACATTCAATAAGCAGATATTTATATTTTCTTGACCAGATGTCACCGTTAAAGGGCTAATAACATGAATAATAGCTAGGAGGATTGAGGAGGAAGCTTAGAGCCTCATAACTTCGTCAAACTTTCACTGCTATGATTAGAGTCTCTGATTTCCAAGGATACTTTACAGGAAACGTGGTGACTATTTGGAAATTACATTACTTAAAACTGGTGCTGTCATGGGCAACAATAACTTCCGTTCTGTTTACTTTCAAAATATTCAGCAATTATGAGAAGTTTGTTGTATTTACAATGCTAAGATGAGGGTATAGTTCTTCTTCTTCTTCTTTTCGCCTCTTAAGACACGCAGAGGATACGGAAGGTGTATTCTAAGCCCCACCTACAGGGCAAGGTATAGTCCTCATTTTAGAGAGTTATGTACAACCTGACGTATTTGTCAGGAATATTTCATGAGATTTGTCAATTCTGTCAACTGTTTAATTATCAAATTAGCCAAAATCGGCCTCTACAATGGTGTTGAGAAATGCCCCTCTTCAGACCATGAGAAATCTATTTTTGAAAATTTACTACCGGAATGAATGTCTTGTTTATCGAGTCAGCCATTCCAGTGGTAAATTTCCCAAAATAGATTTCTCATAGCGATCCAATGGCCATTGAGTAGGTACAATATTTTTTGTTTAATCCCCTTAATGCTCAAATTTGATCAAGAAAATTTTTTAATCTACCCATAGAATGTCCATTTACGGGCCAAGAGAATACAATTTCTGAAGATTTTTCACTTGTCTGACTGGCTCAGTTATCGAGCCAGTCATTCCAGTGGTAAATTTTCAAAAATTGTATTCTATGTTCCTATAAATGGACATTCCACAAGATCATAACAGAGGCGAGTTGTGGCCTACTTGATTAGTAAATGTTTAAGTAGTCTATTGATCGTGTATTATAGAATGTTTGATTGTTAGCGTAATATTGTTACATTGCTAACATCTTAAAGATTTACCTGTGTATATTTCAGGTGTATAATGATGGATTGAGGAATATGAATCTAGCCTTTATTCTAACACACTTATGTCTGCCTGCCATTGGAGTGCTGGGTATGGCTCTCACTGTACCATATATCATTGCAGAGTCCATTGTCCCGGCATTTGGTGAGTAGCGGGCTTGTAGATGTGCATGTAGAGACTCGCACACATACATGCAGACACATGTGCGCAGTTTGTATTATTCGTGCAATCAATAGTTCATTTTTGGCTACAAATAAAGTTTGAATGGTTCAGTAATTGAAATCCATGTATTGAGATTATTTAACTGACTGACTGACCTGCAAGCCACAAGACAATAATTGCAATGGGATTTGACTGAAAGCCACCAACAACATTCAGTCAAAATTTGTTCAAAATATTCGACATGTTCAAAGATATAACCCATGGAAACTTAGCAGTCAGATGGTTAATAATGAATTCAAGTTTTAAAATCTTTCCTTTATTTGGTTCCATAAGAAGAACTCTATATTTTTAATGCGCTTGGATTTCAGGTCCCACGTTTGAGATGCAGAATCTGGTCCAGCGTCGTATTTATCCCTTCCTGCTGTTTGTGTTGATGCTCGTGGCGCTCGCTGATGTACAATTACGACAGTTTAAGCGACTTTATGAACACATTAAAAATGATAAGTATGTACTACGGTAACACTTTAACTCTCATATACCACAAACTAAAGATTAGTATGATCTAAGAACAATGTGACTGTACTGTATATATCTTGATATTGCACTTCTGTAATTGTTTGTAAGTTTTTGTCAATGAACATTTAATTCAACAAGAACCTATATGATCTCAGTAAGACAAGACACACAACCAGTAACAGGAGAAAGTAAATTCATTTCTCTCATACTTACAACGCTTGGACATAGATTATTTTTGAAAGTTTACCACCTATTATCAAGTCAGTCATTCCAGTGGTAAATTTTCAAAAATGTTTTGACCTATAAAAGCTGTTTTTTGTCTGTATTGACCATCATGGAAGGGTTAATTGTTACAATCAATAGAAGAAAAGCTGGTGTACGTTGCGGAGAATAAATGTTGCTGAAAGTTGTTGTTACTGTTGCTATGACAACAACCTTGTTTCCATAGTGTCCACATGTTGTCATATGAAATGGAATTTACAGAGTTCATAAGTCAGGAAAATGTACAGAAAGTTAGGAAACCTGCCTCCATCCATGTATTAACCCGTTAACCCTCATATCAGCCAAAGATAGCTTCTGCAGTTGTCTTGAGAAATGTCGATTTGCAGACCTAGAGAAAGGTATTTTTGAAAATTTACAACTGGAATGACTGGCTCGATAACTGACCCAGGCATTCCAGTTGTAAAATTTCAAAAATATTCTCTTGATCTGCAAATCGACATTTTCCTTGGGAAAATTTTAATTTTCTTGAACAAATTTATGGCTTAAAGGGTTAAAATATGGAAAATTAAGTCTGTATTATAAAATAGGTTTTGAAAATGTATGCAAGATTTAGATATTGTCGGTCATGATTTTCATTCTTAATCAAAAGGTATAGAATCGTTTAAATCTTATGACAGATGAAAGTTCACACACGTTTGACAATCCGCACATTTCACTCTAACAAGTTTGGAAAAGGTTTGACAAAAGTAGATTGTATGTAATGAAGAAAATGGTATATGAATGTTGATTTCAGGAGCCTAAATTGTCAATGATCTTTTGATGACTTTTGTTGTTATTTTTATTTACCTGGCTTCATCTTGTCTTTGTAGATACCTGGTTGGTCAAAGATTAGTGAACTACAATCCACATCGAGCCAGTCAAGAAAACAGAATAGTTCTGACTCCGCCTACATAATGCAGTACAAGTACCACATATAGGTCATTCATTGCATTTCAAAATTAGAATCTAAAGTAAACTTACTCGAGTAATTACAGAACTATATACACTTATTGTGATAATGAATAAGGAAGAATTTTATTAACCCTTTAATCCTCAAGTCAGACAGTAAACACTGTCTATTGTGAGCTCGGTACGCTTGAGGAATGTAAAATTCACGCGCCCAGAGAAGACTATTTTTGAGAACTTATCACAGGAATGACTGGCTCGGTGTCATTCCTGTGGTAAATTTTCAAAGATATGCTTGTCTTGGCCTATGAATAGACCTTCATTGAGCAAGATTTTTGATCTTCTTTACAAATCTGACTCATTAGAGGGTTAATGGAGCATGTTCTAAGCAGTTCTGGTGTATTACATGAGGCAGAAATCATGAATAATAATCAATCAATCATCACACAGTCGCTGTCAATCATCACACATTCGCTGTCAATCATCACACAGTCGCTATGTATCACCACTCCTGCCACATGTAACAATAACGGTCAATCCAATTATTCTCAAGATAAT
This sequence comes from Chaetoderma sp. LZ-2023a, assembly GCA_034401795.1. Taxonomy (NCBI): domain Eukaryota; kingdom Metazoa; phylum Mollusca; class Caudofoveata; order Chaetodermatida; family Chaetodermatidae; genus Chaetoderma; species Chaetoderma sp. LZ-2023a. The sequence goes on from CM067367.1 coordinate 125,897,954, forward strand.
GACAGGTTCTGCTAAATAGCTACCACACAGTAATTATGCATGGAATGAGATTGATTACTGAACAACTCTATCATCATTGCAGCATGGGTCCCTTTAATTATAGGGGGAGACGATTGGCTGTGGTGTTAGCGTGGTAGACTTGTAATCAGCCGGGCAGGATTCAAATCCTACTCAACTCTTAGGCAGTCAGGCGGCGGATGAGCAATCGGTGAAAAAATAGGCAATCTCCTTTACTACTCGTTGCGTCTCCACCCATGAAGTTACAATAATAGACTGAAATAAAGCCAGCCTAGATATAGTGTGAATGAGACATGGAATCAGGGACTGGATAGATGCCAAGCAAACCAATAACTTCTTCCCTTTAAAGGGGAACACAAGAAGGGTCACCATCATTTGCATAAAACACGCAGTTCTATCATAGAGCCCATATTTAAGCTACTGTGTAAAACTTTCCTGCAACATTTATATATAAATCTGATTAAAATGGTGTTAAAAAACGCGATGTTACTATAATTTTCCTCGAGTTAATTAAACCTATGACATCATGGGTTGAATCCCATCCGACAAGGTCCATGATAACGGTACTCTGAAGACAGGAGTGCATGCATTTGGATGGTGATATCTCTATCGGTGATAATGCTATCGACATCATTTATATATGTACAGATTGAAGAGATTAAGACGTTTATCACGCTATCACAAATTTATGGAATATATTTGTTATTGTCATATATTAGTAGCTGAAACTTAAGATGGCCATTTTGTATGAAGATACATGCCAATTACAGGAATATTACAATATCTCAGGAAGTTGTGAGGCTAGTATGAGAACATAAGTACCTAAAGATGGACTGGATGTATGTACAAACTATTTAAACTCTCATATTAACAGATGAAACTTCAATAACATTATCTGCCGTAGCCCCAGTGATGGTATTGATTCAAAATTGGCAATTATATTGATATGTCTATACTACAGCATCGTTCATTTATATCAAGATCAAAACTTCATGTCAAAATCGGCACCATCAGAGGAATCAGACACAGAAGGACTGTTATTATATATTCTTCAACATTCCGCAAATATAGTTTATATATTCCTAAAACCGCTGAAGCAAACCCCCTTGTAAAAAAGCAATTCGCAATTTTATTGCGATTGGGTTAGATGACAGCGAAAAAAACATTCAACTTATGATGTCATATGCCTCGTCCTGGAATAGAAATTTAACTAATGTGTCAGATATTTAAATAACGAAGATATGTATTTCTAATTTGAGTACAGAGCTTACAGTTATATTTTTGAAAATGTTACGGTCTGTAGATTAATTTTATACACAGTAGTATAGGGGGTCTGGTGTTTCCCTTTCATGAGACTGATTACTGGAGATGTCTATTGTAACATGATTCACTTTAATGAGACTGGTTACTGGACAACTCTATAGATCATCACTACAAAATGTGTCACTGTAATGAGACTGGTTACTGGACACTCATTAATATGGCAACACGAATCAGTTTCATGAGACTGGTTACCAGACAACTAGATCTTTATTGCAAGATGGTCTACTTTAATGAGACTGGTTACTGGACAACTCTATCATCATTGCAACATGATTGACGTTAATCAAACTGGTTACTGGGCATCTCTCACTTTATTGCAACATGGTTTACTCAGACTGGTTACTGGGCATTTCTCACTTTATTGCAACATGGTTTACTCAGACTGGTTACTGGACACGACAAAAGCCATCACGAAGATCTTCCGGCATGGATGTGCGATTGGTGCCTGGTACCTCTGTCACAACTTTGCACAATACCATATCAGGTATTTTCACAGATTTTTCTGTTTTCACTCTTAAAACTAATCTTTAAAAAGAAACAACAAAGACATAATCCTCACCGGGTGTTTTTTTATTTTGTTCTTTTCTGTCCCCACCCCTAATGGGTTTTCACACGCTGTAAAACCCATGCTTTGAGTTCACATTTTAACATACATATAATGATAAGATATGGGTGATATAAAACTATACCCATCCCATCCACATACCAACATGCACCTCTAATGAGTTCCTCTCAAGGAACGAAACGCCATAAGTCTGAATCTTGAAAATGGTAATGACTACCCCGGTCAAACCTCACATCCAGTGGGCCCCCCCCCCCCACCCCATTTCTCAAACTTACCAATGCTATACCAAGACACATATCATTAAAAAGTGATGCAACCAGTAAGCACTATAATATATAAGAAAATTTTGGTGCAACCGCTTAAAAACCAACAAACCGCCAAAAAATCACAACCGGTAGAAAATTAATACCACAACCGTTAAAAAACCCCACAAGCGGTAAAAAATATTTCACAACCGGTAAAAATTATACCGAGCCGCCATGACAGCCACAACCGGTAAAAAAAACAACCGGTAAAAAACGCCCAAGCCGCCATGACAGTCCCAATCGGTAAAACACCAACCGGTAAAAATTGACCACAACTGTCAGAAATGGCGACTTGCGGAACCGGCAAACCAACACAACAATGCCCATATATGGGAAAATCCAAGCCAATCCCCTGGCTCAGCCCAGGAAGGTATAAAAGGGGCTGAAAAAACAGCTTCAGACCATTCAGACTTCTGGATTCACAACAGCATCCAAGTGTCAGGCCTTATTCATATAACCAGTCTTTTGGTTTTATGTTATCTGACTACGTTGTTATCAAGCCTGGTTACTGGACACACGCTATCTTTCATGGAGGGTTTACTTTCATTTTTGTGTCAAATTATGGTGGGTGTACCAGAATCCTTGCCACACCTATACATTATGGCATTCAAACAATTCACATTCAAACTGGCATTCTTTGTTTATTTATTTCAATTTCTCTATGAATCATTAATGTTTGTATTGATGTGTTATTTAATGCAAGTGGAGCTAAGATATGGATGGTCATTGTTTATTTGTTATATTTCGGGGGGGGGGGGGGTGGTGGTTTGCTCCTGTTGTTCAGAAATGTATGACTGATATATTGTACAATATAGCCTTATTCATCATGGTCTGTTTGTGAAATAAGATTGATCCGGCTTGTCCCACTTGTTTTTCATTCCATCTATCTGTCTAAAACCGTCAGTCTGTCTGACTGATAATAAATAATAATAAATATTTGCTATATTTGAGTAATTCCTATATGTCCTATATTAGGCTGAAAACCTCTGATATTTCCTACATTTATCTAGTTTTTAACACCCACAGACCCAGAAACTAAGTTATTGAACATAAAACTAATATTTGCACTCACAGATGCACACGTGTTCAGCAAGATGGATGGAAAGACAGATGCACTAACTAAAAGTAATAATCTGGTTCCTCGTAGCTCCATAGCCAAGCTCCCCATGAAGGCTCATCAATATATTCCACAAACAAATACTACACTGAAGCATTAACCCTCAAATCTGTTCAAATAAATTTAAATTTTCTCATAGAAAATATCCATTTGTAGACCAAGAAGAAGACTATGTTTGAAAATTTAACACTGGAATGAATAGGCTCGGTTATCAAGCCAGTCATTTCAGTGGTAATTTCCCAAAAATGGTATTCTCTTGGTCTGCAAATGGATGTTTCTCAAGACCACTGCGGAAGCCGTTCGTGGCTAAAGGGTTAATATGTAACAGTTTAATGGGTAGATATTTAACCCTTTTATGATGGAGGCCAAAACAGTCCTTTGCTAACTGAGCCAGTCATTCTAGTGGTCAATTTTCCCAGAAATTTCTTTTACCAATTTTAGTCATTAAAGGGTTAAACACTAATGTATGCATGGACACTATTTTTTGTTTAATTTGAAAATGTGTTACTGTGACCTAATTATCTTTGTTATTCGTGTCGTCATGGTAAACAAATTACCAACATTTCTCTCATATTTTGCGGCCTGCACTCTGCTTGAGACCGCTCATCTACCATATCAGCCCACTACTATTCATATAACCTCTTCACTCATGACCACTAAGTCACCACATAATCCCCTATACCTGAGACCACCCACATAATATCAGCCTTCTACCATTCATATAACACCTCCAGCCGAGACCACCCACTCACCACAGCGCCTCCACTCGCGACTAGCCACTCACCACATCATCCCCTCCACTCGCGACCACCTACTCACCACATCAGCCTCTCCACTCGCGACTAGCCACTCACTACATCAGCCCCTCCACCCGAGACCAGCCACTCACCACATCAGCCCCTCCATTCGTGACCAGCTACTCACCACATCAGCCCCTCCACTCAAGACCAGCCACTCACCACATCAGCCCCTCCACTCGACACCAGCTACTCACCACATCAGCCCCTCCACTCACGACTAGCCACTCACCACTTCAGCCCCTCCACTGGCAACCACCCACTCATCACATCAGCCCCTCCACACGAGACCACCCACCCACCACATCAGCCCCAAGACAACCCACTCACCACATCAGTGTCCCCACCCGAGACCACTGACTCAGCACATCAGCCCTCCACTCACGACCACCCATACCATATCACATTCATACAGCCCATCAGTGTCTACTGATCGCTCAGCAAGTAAGTGCTTGTGATCTATGTTAAATGGATGTGCAATTAGTAAATATATAATTGATTATATTATTTATTGCTTTTGTTGTCTGTGTTATTTGCTGTAAATAATGTCTGTGAAAATTCTGATAAGCTTTGTACATAGTAACTGTAATACAACTACAAGGTATCTGTAAAAATACAGGTCATTCTCGTCTCGCACACGCAGCATAAATGTTGTTATTTGTCACCCGCTGCAGAGAACCAAGATAGAATTAATGTTACATGAACCTGGGGTAGCAAGGGCGGAATCCAGTGTTAGCTATGCTCCGCCCATCTTTAGCTGAGCGCCACCCACACTTCACCCATGTTGGGATCGATCGATCCCTGAACTCCCTGACTATCAATTTCCAGAAAACTACAGGTTAGCTAGGCAGCAACAGCACCCAGTCAAATTAGTTTCAAAATATTCAACAGCACGCTTATTAAAGAGTAAAGACATAGAATTCGTGAAACAACGCTTAGTCCATCATCAATTAAGCATTCGTGACAAACTTAACTATGTCATTGATGATGTCATCCTACACGTCACGTAGTTAATTGTGATGTCATGATGTTATCTTAACCATTTGAATCTTGAAATTTCATTCCATTGTCTCAATTCAAAGACACCTCTACAAGTAAGCTGTTGAAGAGTTTGAATAGGCTGCAACAACTCCGAGTCAGATTAGTTCCAAAACATTCAACAGAATATCTATTATATGATAAAAAAAATTGTGCATTTCAGGTGCCAGTCTCACAAAGGTGTGTAAGTTACGTCCTGTCATCAAATAGAAAACACATCAATCAGAAGGCTGCATTTGACACACACTAAACAGTACTTTTCAGTAAACAGTCGCTGCTGCAAGCTACCAGACAACTTCAATGAGCAAAAATTCTTGACTTGCTGAATATTTTGAAAACAATTGGACTGAAAGTTGTTGGTGGGTTAGCCTATTGTTTTCAAAATATTTAGCCGGTCCAGAGATATAACCATTGGAATATGTTAAAAACTTGGCAGGCAGGCATTTAAGTACCCTTTGTGGAACTCGCCATTGATATTGACACTAACCCTTTCAGTTACTCCAGCGGTAAACTTTCAAAAATAGCCTCTTGGTTCGCAAATGGACAACATACACTGGGCAAAAAACTTTGATTTTCTGACCATTAAAGGAATAATGCTAAGACCCCTAAACAGAAATTTATTGATAACACTTGCTGATTTAGATTAGTCTTGAATCTGTTGTTATGACCATTTGTCTTTAATATATATATATATATGTACCACATGACTGATATCACCAGCAGTAGCGTTTGATGCTGACACCAGCGCTGGCTAACCCTTTAATGGTCAAATTTCCTCAAGAAAATTAAAATGTTTGCTTATTGAATGTTCATTTGGAGGACGAGTATTTTTGAAAATTTACCACTGGAATGACTGGCTCGGTTATCGAGCCTGACATTCCAGTGGTAAATTTTGAAAACCCAGTTCTCTTGGCCTACAAATGGACATTCCTCAAGACTATTGCAGAGGCCGGCTTAACCATTAATGGGTTAACTAAATACTATATTAATTACTGTGTAAGTTTATAATGATTGTCAGATATTTAACCAGCCTTATGCAGGCAGTAGTCATATGATTGTCGTACAGTCTTCCTAGATCTGAAACCAACAGAACTAATCCCTATCAAATGTCATTCAATCTGCCTAATGTAGAAAATAATCAACTGACAATTGATAAAATTAGATTACGCTCTATAATTATTTTACTTTGATGCAGTTCTGGGCCCCATGTTCCCGAAGTTCTCGTTATGTTAGCGATATCGTTACACCATACTAAAGCAATGGGTGTAATGATACTGCTAGCTAACGATAGCTTCGGGAACATGGGCCCTGGACCGTGTTTTTGTATATGTGCAGTTCTGTTGACCATGCACACACGTGAATGTACAGGCACACCAGCAGCGAGTAAACCTAATCGTTGACTGTTTCTTGAACTCTCGGCTGCATTATTAGCTCACCTGTCCCTAAGGGTCAAGTGAGCTTATGCCATGGCGGCTCTCCGTCTGTCATCTGTCCATCAACATTTTCGTGAAAAGCCTACTCCTCATTAACCTCTTGACAAATTTTAAGCAAACTTGTCCGGGGAGATCCTAGGGTGGTAGGTTTCAGCGGCCATCTTGGATTTTCTGCAAATTTCTGGAAATAAGTTAGCCTACTCCTCATTAAGCACTTGGCCAATTTCAATCAAACTCAGTGGAAAGCACCCTAGAGTAGTATGCTTCAGAACTTGTATACAGAATTTTGATTGGATAATAGTTTTGGCAGCCATCTTAAATTTTCCAAAAAATGGCGGGAAATTGTTTAAAACGCTACTCATTAACTGCTTGGGCACTTTCAGCTAGACTTGGCTGGAAGGATACTAGGGTGGGAGGTCTCAGAACTTGTATACAGAATTTTGATTTGTCAACCTTTGCAGCAGCCATCTTGGATTTTCTGAAAATCAGTTAAGAGACTACTTATTGCAACTTGACCGATTTCAAGTAAACTCGGTTGCAAGGACCCTAGAGTGGTGGTATGCTTCAGAACATATATACAGAATTTTGAAGGGTCAATATTTTCGGTGGCCATCTTGAATTTTCCAAAAAATGGCAGGAAAGTTTAAAATGCTACTCCTCATTAACTGTTCGGACAGTTTGAACCAACCAAACCTGGCCGGAAGGATAGTAGGCTGAAAATGTATACAGAATTTGATTGGTCAATTTTTCTGGCAGCTATTTTTTGAGAATTTTGAGAAATTAGTTAAAAGGCTTACTACTCATTAACCGCATGAATGATTTCGAGCAAACATGGCTGGAAGGACCCTAAGGGGTGTGCTTCAGAGCATGTATGCAGAATTTTGATTGGTCCATTTGTTCAGTGGCCATCTTAAATTTTCAGAAAAATGGCTGGAAACTAAAACGCTACTCATTAGCTGCATGTACGATTTCAGTCAGACTTGGCTGGAAGGCCCCTATGGTGGTAGGAACATATATACAGAATTTTGATTGGTTAATTTTTCCAGTGGCCATCTTGAATTTTCCAAAACATTTTGGAAATAATTTAAAAGGCACTACTACTCATTAACTGCTTCGCCGATTTCAACCAAACTCAGCTTGATGGACCCTAGTGGGTCTGGTGCACTTGTAGACAGAATTTTGACTGCTTGATTTTTTTTTGGGGTGGCCATCTTGGATTTTTCGTAAAATGGAAATTGGTTTAAGGCTCTATTCCTCATTAACCCCTTGGGCAATTTAAACCAAATTTGCCTGGAAGGATCCACTAGTGGTAGCCTCTAGAAATTCTATTCTGAATTGTGATAGGTCAATGTTTTGGTGGCCATCTTTGATTTTCTAAACATTATCCAGAACCATTTAAAAATGGTACTCCTTAATCAATAGACTGATTTCAACAAAAATTTGGTCGAACGATTCTATGATGGTAGGCTTAAAAATGTCAAATGAGAATCTGGATTTGTCAATTTTTTTTGATGGCCATCTTGGATTGTCCAAAAATTACCCATGTCTATTTAAATGCAAATGTTAATGGTCCAGGTGAGCGTCACAGGCCCTCGGGCCTCTTGTTACACTTTACTAAGAGGCTTTACAGTATATAGCAGTATGCCTATTTGTACGTGACTGATTGGCACGAGAAATCGATGATGAAAATCACTAACAATTTCTCCCGGACACAAAATCTTTAGAAGCCTGTGTGGATTTCTGTCAAATTTGCTACATAATACCTTATACGCTATCTCCTGTTAAATACAAAAAGTCATAAATGATCTGGTTGTAGGAGGATACTTCTAGAAAACTGCATGGGTGCACCTCAAATAAATTCAATGATGCATAGGCATTATAGAGGGATCCAGTTTTACCTATGATGACCTGTCCATTTCTACCGAAGCTCCGCTTACACTTTGCCTGTGTTGAGATCGATCAAACCCCGATGTCCCAGAATCCCAATATCAAAGTAACTATACATGTAAACTGTTGAATATTTTGAAACTCATTTGCTTGGATGTTTGTGCTGCCTATGCCTACTCGATCATAGTATTATTTTAGTCTTCACTAAATCTGTGAATGCATGTGGATTGTTTCAGAGATCATGATATTCATTATGACATAACAAAAATTACATCGTATTGCACCGCATCTCACAAAAAGTTAACCCTCCTAAATATCATATAACGTCGTAAAAGAATGTTCGTCGAAGATACGCGTGGTAACACATTCAGTAAGGTAAAAATAGTTGGCGCTATTGAATGGGGCCCGGATGTTACAGTTGCATAGCATCAATGAGTAACAGATTGCATCATGTAAGTGTTATAGTTTGGACAGAGCGATCCTTTATCCACGAATCCAGTTTCCAAAAGAATGGGAAGGCAATGTTTCCCATGATGCAATGCACAGCACTGTTGAAGGAGCTGAACATCTGTGATTCAAGAATATTTCTCCTTTAACCTCTATTCCTCTCGACGCGTTTATCATTAACTCTGTCTGTATCTCACAGGTGTACATTTGGATTCGTTCAAGAAGAGATAAATCTGTCTATATCGCATAGGTGTACATTTGGATTCGTTCAAGAAGAGATAAATCTGTCTATATCTCATAGGTGTACATTTGGATTCGTTCAAGAAGAGATAACTGTCTATATCTCATAGGTGTACATTTGGATTCATTCAAGAAGAGATAACTGTCTATATCTCATAGGTGTACATTTGGATTCATTCAAGAAGAGATAACTGTCTATATCTCATAGGTGTACATTTGGATTCATTCAAGAAGAGATAACTGTCTATATCATAGGTGTACATTTGGATTCGTTCAAGAAGAGATAACTGTCTATGTCTCACAGGTGTACATTTGGAGTCATTCAAGAAAAGATAACTGTCTATATCTCACAGGTGTACATTTGGATTCGTTCAAGAAGAGATAACTCTGTCTATATCTCACAGGTATACATTTGGATTCGTTCAAGAAGAGATAACTCTGTCTGTATCTCACAGGTGTACATTTGGATTCATTCAAGAAGAGATAACTGTCTATATCTCACAGGTGTACATTTGGATTCATTCAAGAAGAGATAACTGTCTATATCTTATAGGTGTACATTTGGATTCATTCAAGAAGAGATAACTGTCTATATCTCACAGGTGTACATTTGGATTCATTCAAGAAGAGATAACTGTCTATATCTCACAGGTGTACATTTGGATTCGTTCAAGAAGAGATAACTGTCTATATCTCACAGGTGTACATTTGGATTCATTCAAGAAGAGATAACTGTCTATATCTCACAGGTATACATTTGGATTCATTCAAGAAGAGATAACTCTGTCTATATCTCACAGGTGTACATTTGGATTCATTCAAGAAGAGATAACTGTCTATATCTCATAGGTGTACATTTGGATTCGTTCAAGAAGAGATAACTCTGTCTATATCTCATAGGTGTACAGTTCAAGAAGAGATAACTCTGTCCATATCTCACAGGTGTACAATTGGATTCGTTCAAGAAGAGATAACTGTCTATATCTCACAGGTGTACATTTGGATTCATTCAAGAAGAGATAACTGTCTATATCTCACAGGTGTACATTTGGATTCGTTCAAGAAGAGATAACTCTGTCTGTATCTCACAGGTGTACATTTGGATTCATTCAAGAAGAGATAACTATCTCACAGGTGTACATTTGGATTCATTCAAGAAGAGATAACTGTCTATATCGCACAGGTATACATTTGGATTCATTCAAGAAGAGATAACTCTGTCTATATCTCAGGTGTACATTTGGATTCGTTCAAGAAGAGAACTGTCTATATCCCATAGGTGTACATTTGGATTCGTTCAAGAAGAGATAACTCTGTCTATATCTCATAGGTGTACAGTTCAAGAAGAGATAACTCTGTCCATATCTCACAGGTGTACAATTGGATTCGTTCAAAGAGATAACTCTGTCTATATCTCATGGGTGTACATTTGGATTCGCTCAAGAAGAGATAACTCTGTCTATATCTCACAGGTGTACATATGGATTCTATTCTTGACTTGCTCTGCTATTCAGGGTATCAAAAGGCTCCTTTTTCTCATCCCTGAGTCTCTGTCATCTTGTGTACTCTATCTCTAGTGGTACACCCAGTAAGTGAAAGACACCTGCTAGACATTGTTATGTGACAGTAAACTTAATATTGTAGTGATTGTTTTAATGATAAGGTTAACAAAATCCCAAAGGCCATCATGGTCTATAACAAACATCCAAACTCTAACAAATCTGAGACGCTAATGTCAGTCAATAACAAATACAATACCAGTCTGTGTATGCTGTGAGAGTAATAAAAAATACAATACCAGTCTGGGTATGCTGAGGGTAATAACAAATACAATACCAGTCTGTGTATGCTGCCTGTGTAATAAATGTAATACCCATTTCCTTGTGTGCTGGGAGGGTAATAACAAATACAATACCCATTCCCTTGTGTGCTGGGAGGGTAATGACAAATGCAAAACCAGTTTCTCTCTTTGCTGAGGTTAATAACAAATAATATATCAGTTTCTCTGTATGCTCTAATGGTAATAGCAAATACAAAACCTGTCTGTATGCTGCGATGATACTGACAAATACAATACCAGTTTCCCCTGTATGCTGCGATGATACTGACAAATACAATACCAGTTTCCCCTGTATGCTGCGATGATACTGACAAATACAATACCAGTTTCCCCTGTATGCTGCGATGATAATGACAAATACAATACCAGTTTCCCCTGTATGCTGCGATGATAATGACAAATACAATACCAGTTTCCCCTTTATGCTGCGAGGGTAATAAACGAAATACCAGTTTCACTGTTGCTGAGAGAGTAATGACAAATGCAAAACCAGTTTCCCTGTTGCTGCAAGAGTAATAACAATTACAATACCAGTTTCTCTTGTGTGCTGTGAGGGTAATAACAAATACAATACCAGTTTGTGTGTGTGTGTGCTAGGAGGGAAATAATAACATGCCCGCAGTAACTGATGGTGTAAAAGAACAACTTTATTATAATAATAATTACTGTACAGTTTTTAATATAATTGCTTTAGACAAGAAGTCTGCTTTATACTGTTAGTCCACAGACACACACGTGCTTCACGGAGCATGCATGTAGCTAATCAGCTCATCAGTATATAAGCCCTCTATAAAGCTGATCTAGCTACATGCATGACTCAGCGACGCTATGAAACAATGATGAAAGACTCGATGACACGGTGCATAAGATTACCTTATTGTTCATATGACCAGTAAATATATATAATATAATATAACAATGATAATAACTTTGTAAATGTTATTTACGGTAAATTACATGCATACTGAGTGCATGGTCAACGCATGTCGTTTTCTGTTTTAACCATCTGACCGCCGAGTTTTTGCAGACGTCATTCTATGGGTTATATCTCTAGACCTACTAAATATTTAGAAAACAATTTGACTGAAAGTTGTTCGTGGCTAAGCCACGAAGAACTTTCAGTCAAATTGGTTTCAAAATATTCAACAAGTTACACGAGTTTTTGCTCATTAAAATTGTTGCTTGCTGGCTAGCAGCAGTTACACAGTCAAGAATATTAATATAATTATGATTAATAATAAATTAACATATTTCAAGGCACATGTACGCGAAAAGAAAACATTGAAAAATTTTATGTAATTGAAATACCTGTAATATATGAGTGTAAATCTCAGGAAATTCAAACACGTTTATAATAATAATAATTTATAATAACTGCATTTAATATTAACAGTGGAATATGACATGCATTTTTGGCTTAATGCGCTGTAATAGGCTTATCAAGTAATGACATCCGGTTCCAACTTGCTTGTTAAGAAATAAAACAATGCTGTTGGTCAACAACAAACAATGACATCATAAACACATAATTATGACGTAATAAACACGCAATACATACTTCCGTATCCATTACCATGTGTATGACATCAGACTTGACATGGTGAAAGCAGTATATGTTTATGGTGCTGATAATCCGGTCCTAACCACCCACCTTATGTGCGATCAGTAAATAGAGGTGGTCTCTTAAGAGAATTCAGGACTAAATACAGGCGGTCAATCACCATTAACAGCTGAATGCCCACCATTTAAAAAGATAAACAATTTTTGATTAGTGAATATCCAATTGCAAGCTCATACAAATTTTTTTCATTTATCACTGGAATGGCTTGCTTGGGTATTGCACCAGTAATTGCAATGGTAAAATTTCACAAATGTTCTCTCAGCATACAAATCTGGGCATTTCTCGCTGAGCCCACTTTTGGCCAACTTGATGATCAAATGGTTAACCCTTGCAAAATGAAAAAACATTTAGATATTAAAATATTTTGTTGAATATTTTTTAATGAATTTGACTGGCAACTGTTGCTGCCTATGGAAGCCCCAGATTCCAGTCAAATTAGTTTCAAAATATTCAACAGCTTAACTGTACGATTGTCTTGAAATTGAAATCATGGGTCATCAGGGATAGGACTGTTGGTAAAGAAGCACCCAGGCCCCCTTAAGGCAGGTGGTCAGTCTCTATCAGGTTAAACTGTATATAGATATGATGAACTCAACTGACACATCAGTTCACGTCCGGACAAACATTGAAACGCATCAAGTCTATATATACATAAAACCTGGAGTACAACATAGTCGCCTACTTAATGTGCATTATGCAACATCTGATATCACTTAATGTGCATTATGCAACATCTGATATCAACTGAAATAGTTCATTCATCAACTTTCTGTATTCAGTACAATCACGCTAAAGTAATCACATGTTATCTGCATTGCGCGCTAACGTCATGTAAACATCTAATCACTGACAAACTGTTATCTGGTAACTATGGCAACTAATACAATACTTCGACATGCAAACCATATTTATATTAATTAAATTATGAGATCCATAAAGCACTGACTGGTATATACGTAGAAAAATGCATTATTTATTTAATATAAGCGACGACGTGCTGTTTTATACAACATTGAATGGCAAATATCACGCGTTGTTAGTTATTATTGTCATTATTATTACGCGTTGTTGTTAGTTATTATTATCATTACTATCATTATTATTGGCAGTGGTGCAGTTTGTTTATTGAAGTGCCAGAATGTTTCGGTATGAAAATACTATATTAGAAAAATGTTAATATCACGTGTGCAGAAAGAAAATATTCCAGATTTGACTTGCATATTCTTGATAAACAAGTAACCATTATGATTATGAAGTGTGTCCTGAAATTTAAAAATCTAAAGCCTCACAGAAGAGCACCAATTACTGCATATATAAGAGACAATTGTTTTATTAAATCTCCCACCACCGCCACCAAATGTTTCATTGTAGTCGCTTAGACTATTCTTATTACTGGAGTGTCACTTGAAGTTGTGAACAAGAATCAAAATCTTGGTATATAATAATAATAACAACAACAACAAACAATGTCAATTATTAATCATAACAATAAATAAAGAATAAGTTAATTGCAATGACAATTTACAGTGGATGTATTAGAACAATAATTATGTATATTTGTGTATAATTTTGGTAATAGTAATAAACAAGAATAGCAGCTGTAAGGCATCAGCAGGTAAATTAACCAGTCAAACATACGTGAGACCATGTGCCTTTAGATGGTGATTCACTGAGACATGTGGTCAAAATCAACACCTGTGGTCAAAATCAACACCTGTGGTCAAAATGGACACCTGTAGTCAAAATGACCACCTGTCTTAACGAAACAGCATCTTGTAGAGTTAGAAGTCTTTTATATAGCAAATGACTTGTATGAAAGCTGAAGTGGCATCTTAAAATATCCAGTATTAACCAAAACTAGTTGTATAATGGCACTAATGGATGTCAGTGTCAGATAAGTGATCATTATGAGTTCAGGTATTGCTAAGTTATTTAGAATCTCTTCTTATTTTGCTTGGTGAACGCTTGTTATAGAAGTACAGCGATGTGTTCACGATAAGTCATAATACACCAAATGTTTGGAAATCGGTATTAGCAATGTGTAATCCAATACAGGTTTACTATGTAGTAAGTGAAACATAGTAAACATTTAAAAATAGACATTTCTCAAGACGACTAAAGAGGTTAATGGTATTTTGTTGCAGGAATCAGTAGCTGCCACATACCTGATGTTTATCTACCGAATCCAGACACATCAATAACATTATATTATTATTTATTGGCTAGAATTGAATAATTTAACATGACAAGTCAGCTTTATGTCTGCCTGCTGAATTTCTGCAGACTCAATTTTCCATGGAGTTTATCTCTGGATCTGCTGACTATTTTGAAAACAATTTGACTGAAAGTTGTTGGTGGCTAACCAACAACTTTCAGTCAAATTGTTTTCAAAATAGTCAGCAGATCCTGAGTTATTGCCCATTGAAGTTATTGTCTGCCGGCATACAGCAGTAAGACAGTAAACACGGTTCTAGCTGTAATTAGATAATCACTAGGCAAAGAGAATTAAGCACCACTCCATGAACCCTGTCCCACCATGGACCCTTGGACCCTGTCATGTCAATTACATATCCCCTCCACCCCCACCCCAACTCACCCCCTACACCCCTCTGTCATGTACATTGCATGTTAATATAAGCAGGCCATTAAAAGAAATATACAAAAACCAAGTTTAATAAGTAGCATGCAAAATGTCCAGACATTATAATCATGATAAGCATTTGATGAGCACGTTCTTTATACACTCCATGCATGAAGCCTCATTATAGAAAAATACTCTCACAATCTATTTGTCCATTTGCTAGCAATTATATACTCGACTTTTTTAAATCCTTTTTCTAGAAATAATACATAAAATAACATCCTAAGGTCTATATTACTGTTACATCTTTGGCATTCGCTCATAGACCAACAAATTTGTCAATAAATGTATTGTTAATCGTTTAATGGTCAAGAAACTATAAGTTTGTGCTTATTTAATAATGTCCATATTTGTGAAAATTTACCAATGGAATGGCTGGCTTGGTTACCGAGCCAGCCATTCCAGTGGTAAATTTTCACAAATAGTATTCTCTAGGCCTGCAAATGGCCATTCCAGTGGTAAATTTTCACAAATAGTATTCTCTAGGCCTGCAAATGGCCATTCCAGTGGTAAATTTTCACAAATAGTATTCTCTAGGCCTGCAAATGGCCATTCCAGTGGTAAATTTTCACAAATAGTATTCTCTAGGCCTGCAAATGGCCATTCCAGTGGTAAATTTTCACAAATAGTATTCTCTAGGCCTGCAAATGGCCATTCCTCAAGCCCACTGTAGAGGCTGGTTTTTGGCCGGCTTCGTCATGAAAGGGTTAATGATTAAGATTGGTCAGGAAAATTGACATGCGTGTCCCGGGAACGTCCATTTGCAGACCAACAGATCATTATGTGGGAAAATTTATCACAGGAATGACTGACTTTGTCATCGAGCTAGGCATTCCAGTGATAAATTTTCAAAAATAGTATTTTCTTGGCCTGCAAAAGGCCAGTTTTGGCTGGCTTGACCATTAAAAAGTTAATAAGAGTTTATGAATTCGAATTCTATATTACGAATAACAAGCTAATCGTAACAATTGATGAGTTGTTGTAGGGGTGATTCAGTACAAGCACAATACCATCCATCACTTTTGTTCCAGGCACAGAAATTTAAATTAAATTTAGATATGATTAAACAAGTCGGGCATATTATAAGTAACAATACAGGTAAGCTGTTGAATCTTTTGAAAATAATTTCACTCAGTGATGTTGCTGCCTATGCTATGCCTATGGCAGCAACAGTGCCCAGTCAAATTAGTTTCAAAATATTCAATAGACTGTTTATTAAATAGTAAATCCATCAATTTGTACAGTTGAAGGATTTTTCAATGTTGATAATGGAGCTAGATATGTCACTATGTATTGTGACATCAGCCTACATGTGATGTAATGGAGTATGATGTCATATGCTTGAGTGACAGATTGGATCCCTCCATTTTCAATGACAACTGCCTTAAATACATGCATTCCCGCTCTGTGGGGCCATTACCCGTAACAACATAGCGTATCCTAAGCCATGGTTTAAATGTAACATCTTCCACACAATCATCAAATTAATAAATCTTTGTCATGGACATAATATCTCTACAAGAAAAATATTGTGGCCATACTGTTTATAAGCGCCTCCAACAAGCAACGTTCATGTAATAATAATAAAAAGTCCATTTGTAGACCAAGAGAAGACTATATCTGAAAATTTACCACTGGAATGACTGGCTCTGTTATCGAGCCAGTCATTCCAGTAGTAAATTTTCAAGAATAGTCTTCTCCTGGTCTTCAATATTCATTTGCACACCAAGAGAAGATGATTTTTGAAAATTGACCACTGGAATGACTGGCTTGATAATCGAGACAGTCATTCCAGTGATAAATTTTTTTAAATATATTTTCTCATGGTCTGCTAATGGCCATTTTCTATGAGAAAATCTAAATTTTCTTGAACAAATTTGAGTGCTAAGGGGTTCATCAATCTGTATTTCTTACTCAATATTATTGTATCTTGCAAGAGTTAGTGCACTATAGCTAATTATAATAATAACAGTGATTAAATTTAGAAATAAACTCTTAGTTTTTCTGATAATAAAAAAAATAACAATAAAAATAATAAAAAATAAATTGTAAAACAAAAAGAATCAGATATACATTTATCACACAGGCCATGATAAGCTAGAAAATTAAATTTAAAATTAGATGTTTAAAAAAACCCAAACTTAGTTGATTAATTCAGCAGATACTAATATAGTATTTAAATAAAAGAGGAAGTCAAAACTGAACGAGACGTTATTGCTTTAAAATTATATCACAGATTAGCGGTGAAGACTAATTACAACGACGATGACATCATCATGGCGCGGTGAAGACTCTAATTACAACAATGATGACATCATCATGGCGCAGCGAAGACTAATTACAACGACGATGACATCATCATGACGTGGTGAGGAGTCTAATTACAATGACGATGACATCATCATGGCGCAGTGAAGACTAATTACAACGACGATGACATCATCATGGCGCAGTGAAGACTCTAATTACAACGACGATGACATCATCATGGCGCAGTGAAGACTAATTACAACGATGATACCATCATCATGGCATGGACGACGAGACAATGAATCTATACAAGAACGCCTAAATAAAGTATATTTGTACAGACACATGTACAAGGTTCTTACAACAATAATGGTGTGGTAACACGTTAAAGGTCAAAGTTCATAATATAAAGTATCTAAGGCCGTGTTCTCACTAGAGACTTAATCGGCGTAACGCAATACTGCGGTATGGTGTTATTCCTGATTAAAGATTGAGAACACACCCCTAAGTACCCATCAAACAGAATATTTTAGAACATTTCTCACTGGAATGATGCGCTCAGTTACCGAGCCAGGCATTCTTTTACTCTAACTCTTGAATTTGATTTTAAAATTTCAATTTTTTTTAATAGAAAATGTCCATTTTCAGACCAAGAGAAGAGTATTTTTGAAAATTTACCACTGGAATGACTGGCTCGGTTATCGAGCCAGTCATTCCAGTGGTAAAATTTCAAAAATAGTCTTTTCTTGGTCTGAAAATGGACATTTTGCAAGACCACTGCAGAAGGCATTTTTGGCTGATATGAGTGTTAAAGGGTTAAATATCATTCTCTTGTGTTGCATATGGACATTGCTCAGGACGACTGCAGCAGTTGCCTTCACCATTAACCCTTTCACTGACAATTCCCTGAAAAACTACATTCTGTACACTCTAAACGCTTATTCTGCTGGATATTTTGAAATTAATTGCTTTCAGTCAAATTAATTTCAAAATATTCAACAGATTTCCTGAGCAGTTTCCTTGAAAATAACATATGGGGAATTCATCAGTGAAAGTGGTCATGTTAATCCTTCACTAGTCACATTTTGTAAATAAATTTAAATCTTATAGAAAATTTCCATTTGCAGGTTATTTTTGAAAATTTACCAGTGGAATGACTGGCTCGCTTATCAAGTGAGTCATTTCAGTGGGAAAATTAAAACATAGTCTTATCTTGCCCTAAAAATGGACATCACAGGACACTAGAACCTGTCCTCAGCTGTCATGGCAAGTACAGGGTTAAGTCTCGCATTAACGCCATCATAGGCGAGGCAGGTGAGCCACTACCGCCATCATAGGTGAGGTAGGTGAGCCGCTACCACCATCACAGGTGAAGCAGGTGAGCCACTACCACCATCACAGGCGAGGTAGGTGAGCCACTACCGCCATCATATGTGAGGTAGGTGAGCCACTACAGCCATCATAGGCGAGGCAGGTGAGCCACTACCACCATCACAGGCGAGGCAGCCACTACCACCATCATAGGTGAGGCAGGTAAGCCACTACCGCCATCACAGGCGAGGCAGCCACTACCGCCATCATAGGTGAGGCAGGTGAGTCACTACCGCCATCATAGGCGAGGCAGGTGAGCCACTACCGCCATCATAGGTGAGACAGGTGAGTCACTACCACCACCATAGGTGAGACACTACCGCCATCATAGGTGAGGCGGGTGAATCACTACCGCCATCATAGGCGAGGCAGGTGAGCCACTACCACCATCATAGGAAAGGCAGGTGAGCCACTACTGCCATCACAGGCGAGGCAGGTGAGATACAGAGACAGGTAGTGTTATAAATGTCACACAGTATTCCAGTGTTTGTTAATTCAGTTGTACAACAGCAAATATGGTAGAGTAAGGTGATGTTGGCAGACACAAAGGCACTAGTACTATAAACTGCAATGGCACATCAAGAGGATGGCTATCATAAAACTTGCATCACGTTCATTAGATTATCAATATTATGGGTATACGTCAACATTTCAAAACTTAAACATTAGTATATTAATTTCACAGTATGCATATTTGTTAATATGTTGAATATTTTGAAAGTAATTTGCCTGGAAACTGTTGTAGCCTCAGGTACAACGACTTTAGAAATAAAATAACTTCAAACTATATATCAATATTTTAATATGTGATGTTATTTTTTAAATATTCAACACAATATTTCTTACATTAACATTTTAGTTATGTATTTTTGAAATAAATCTGTCTGAAAGTTGTTGATGTCTACAGTGGTACCAAGAGTGTTAATGCTTTCAACCCTGAATTGGCAGAATCCAAATTGCAAAATAACAATACAGGTAACAACACAGGTAAGTTGCTGAATATCTTGAAACAAATTTGATTGGGGGGGGGGGATGTTTCTGCCTATCAGAATTTACAATTAAATTATAAATTAATCAGACATACAATTTAGATAGTTTAGTGGTGGACTGTTACCATTTTTGTGACAGATCTATATCATTATGATTATGATGTCAGCTAACAAATGAAGCATGTGACTATGGTGTCAGATATTTGAGTGACAGGTAACATCCCCACATTCTCATTCAAATTATGTTTCCATAGTGATTAGCAGATGTTTAACTGTCTACATGCTGAATTTTTGCAGACTATATTTTCCATGGAGTTTAACTCTGGATATGCTGAATATTTTGAAAACTATTTGACTGAAAGTTGTTGGTGGCCATGCCACCAATGACTTTCAGTCAAATTGTTTTCAAAGTATTCAGCAAGTGCGGAGTCATTGCTCAATGAAATTATTGTCCTGTGGCTTGCAGAAGTGAGATAGCTAAATATAGGGTACATTAACATAAAATATCACACATCAATGAAATGCAATAGGAAATGAGTTAACAAATACATCTTTGTTATCATCGGATTTAAAGCACCTACCTGAGATTGTAGCAGACTTTAGCATAAACACAATAAGATTGATCAAAATTAAGGCCTTTTCTTAGCACCAGGCATTAAATGCTACACATAGTCATCATAACACACTACTTGTTCATACTTGGCTAGTCTAAAAACAGTGGTCACTATGCTCATGTAATGTGATAACTATAAATATATATCTTATATTCAATGAGAAGTTAGTATAGGGCTAATATAAGTATGTCTAAGAAAATAGACAGAGATCTAGAATATTCGGCTCACACAAGTTGCTTGACTGTCTTTTTATACTAGTGCTATGTAAATAGTGATTGTTTGGGATTTAGCTTTACAACTGATTTCCGGTTTCCAATAAATGTACATATGTTCTGTACTGTTATCATAAAACAAGGTCACATCAATTGCTAGAGGTTTGCTTAAGTAAATTCAGACACACAAGATAGCTTATATTAATTATGAGGCTATTTCACATTTAATAATATCTGTAAACGATTAATTAAAATTTGGAGTATTTAATTAGATTTCCAACTTATTTAATAACTATTTATTTTACTAAATATAGGACTTATTTTGCTTTGTTTTGCTAATATATGCATGGAGAAATACCATCAGTCGTGTGTAGAATTATTCTATTATCACTAACTATTCCAATGTTACTTAATGCTGATGTCACATGACATCATGTCACAATGGGAGATAATGCTCAATAGCATAACAATGAGAATTAGCATAACAATACTGACACTCAGTAAAACATGTGTTGACACAGCAACAATGCTGAACATAATAGGTCTTTGTATATATAAATAAATAATCAGTTTTATACAGAACAATATACAGGCAGTATTTATATTCATGAGAGGTTGATGATGTATGATTCTGGCAGCTCGGCATGCTGGGATGTGTCATCAGACGTCCTCGACATACTGTTCAATAACTGTTTGTTCCTCCTCGGTAAGGCCACCCTTTAATGTCCGCCTCACTGTAAACACAACACAAAGTAAAGGTTAATTAATAATAAACCAGCAAGAAGTTAGTGTTCACAAATATAGTTGAAATGTTATTTTCAATATTCATAAATATGAAATGTTTGAAACAAAAGCAGAAAAAATTATGATTTATGAACTTTCCTTAGTGTAGTTTGTCGTCAGATATTATAATACTGCTAGTCATATAACGGTCAGCGACGGGTCAACACATTTCATTCTATAATGCAAATCTTAACGATTAGTAAGATAAAAATCTGACTGATAGCTTGACCCTTTAACCCTCAAATTTGTTAAAAAACATTAAAAGTTTTCTCATAGACAATGTCCATTTGCAAGCCAAGAGATTATTTTTGAAAATTTATCACTGGAATGAATGGCTCGGTTATCGAGCCAGTCATTCCAGTGATAAATTTCTAAAAAAGTCTTCTCTAGGTCTGCAAATGGACATTCCTCAAGACTTGAGCAGAAGCAGTTTTTGACCGGCTTGAGTGCTAAAGGGTCAGTTTTATATCTCCATTAACCCGGGAAACCATATAATCCTGAAATGACAAATTTCTTTTGATGTAAGGCATATTCTGTTAAATATTTTAAAACTAATTTGACTAGGAGCTGTTGATGCCCATAGGTACAGGACAAATTAGTTTTAAAATATTCAACAGCTTTAGAAATATTCTGTTAAATATTTTGAAAATAATTTGACTGGGAGCTGTTATTGCCTCTGGCAGCAATATGGTCCAGTCAAATTAGTTTCACCTATCCTGTGTAGGTAGGTGACTTGATAGTGACACACGGGAAAGGATGAATCCAGTTTTAACTACGCCCCTGCCCAGCTTTAGCTAAGCTCCACCCGCGATCCATCCCTGAACTCCCTGATTATCAATTTCCAGAAAACTATAAAGGTAAGCTGTTGAATATTTAAAAACTAATTTGACTGGGTGATGTTGCTGCCTATGGCAGCAACAATATCCAGTCAAATTAGTTTCAAAATATTCAACAGCATGTTTATCAAACAGTGGACATACAATTCGCACAACAATGATTAGTCCATCACCAAGTAAGCGTTCATGATGAACTTATCTACATCACTCATGACATAATTGATTATGACATCATCCTACACATCACATAGTTGATTATGACATCATATGATCGATGGATAAAGTGGAATCCTTCATTTCAGGGGTCGAAGTGATACATATTGAGTCTGTACATTCATAAAACAGTACAGCTCAGAATTAATGCTTGCACCTACTTAGAAGACCCGACTACTTCATGTTCAGTAAGAGGCGGCTAAATAGTCATCTAATCTAGGTGAATGCAGACTTAAGCATTAGACCTACGCCATATTTACACATATTTTCGTACTTAAGTAACCTTCGTGAATACGGCCCCTGTAACGTTAGAAATTTACTGTTGAATATTTGGAACATAATCTGATTGGAAGACGTTACTGCCTTAGGCAACAATGTCTTCCATATCCAATTATCTTCAAAATATTCAACAGTATGTTTTATATTGTCTTGGAAACATCTTAAGATATTTCTAAGCTGTACTGAAGAGGGGTTTATTTCATCATCCCCCCCCCCACCCCCGCTACCATTCCTCATCTCTACATTACTACAACATCCTTAAATGATCAAATAATCATCATAGAAAGATAAATGAAGACTTTAACACGTTAATGGCCAACATTTTTCACAAAAATTAAACATTTTCCTCAGTGAATGTCCATTTGCAGGTGAAGATAAGGCAATTCTTGAAAATTTACCACTGGAATGACTGGCTCGATTATCGAACCAGTCATTACAGTAGTCAATTAAAAAAAAATAGTCTTCTCTTGGCCTGCATATGGACATTCCTCAAGACCAGTGCTGAGGCCGGTTTTGGCCGGCTTGACCATTAAAGGGTTAGAAAGATAATTTTTTGACAAACCATGCCATGACTAACTGTCTGACTGCTGAGTTTTTGCAGACAACATAATCCAATGGTTATATCTCTGGACCTGCTAAATATTTCGAAAACAATTTGACTGAAACTTGTTGGTGGCTAAGCGACCAACAACTTTCAGTCAAATTGTTTTCAAAATACTCAGCAGGTCAGGAGTTTTTGTTCATTGAAATTATTGTCCGGTGGCTTGTAGCAGCGAGAGAGTTAAACTCATAAATATTGCAGCACAGATTGCATTGAAACCACACTATGTAATGAAGTGTCATGCAAACAGAGAACATTGACTGCAGACACATCATCATGCCTTCAATACACACTGTATACTAGGGTTATGAACACAACTTGGTAACATAGGCATCATAAATACTTAGAAAGCAGTATTTAAATCTGGCCAAACAAACCACAAACTACTTATTACAATTACTTCCATCTGAACTTCATTTGTGTTGAGTATTGTTACCAAACAAGGAGGTTGTCTATTTTGTGTTCTACAAGATATTAGGATTAAACCCTTCATCCCTACAATGGCCGAGGATGACCTGTACACCCAGGACTACAATGCGGCCGAGGATGACCTGTACACCCAGGACTACAATGCGGCCGAGGATGACCTGTACACCCAGGACTACAATGGCCGAGGATGACCTGTACACCCAGGACTACAATGCGGCCGAGGATGACCTGTACACCCAGGACTACAATGCGGCCGAGGATGACCTGTACACCCAGGACTACAATGGCCGAGGATGACCTGTACACCCAGGACTACAATGGCCGAGGATGACCTGTACACCCAGGACTACAATGCGGCCGAGGATGACCTGTACACCCAGGACTACAATGGCCGAGGATGACCTGTACACCCAGGACTACAATGCGGCCGAGGATGACCTGTACACCCAGGACTACAATGGCCGAGGATGACCTGTACACCCAGGACTACAATGCGGCCGAGGATGACCTGTACACCCAGGACTACAATGCGGCCGAGGATGACCTGTACACCCAGGACTACAATGCGGCCGAGGATGACCTGTACACCCAGGACTACAATGGCCGAGGATGACCTGTACACCCAGGACTACAATGGCCGAGGATGACCTGTACACCCAGGACTACAATGCGGCCGAGGATGACCTGTACACCCAGGACTACAATGGCCGAGGATGACCTGTACACCCAGGACTACAATGCGGCCGAGGATGACCTGTACACCCAGGACTACAATGGCCGAGGATGACCTGTACACCCAGGACTACAATGGCCGAGGATGACCTGTACACCCAGGACTACAATGGCCGAGGATGACCTGTACACCCAGGACTACAATGCGGCCGAGGATGACCTGTACACCCAGGACTACAATGGCCGAGGATGACCTGTACACCCAGGACTACAATGGCCGAGGATGACCTGTACACCCAGGACTACAATGGCCGAGGATGACCTGTACACCCAGGACTACAATGGCCGAGGATGACCTGTACACCCAGGACTACAATGGCCGAGGATGACCTGTACACCCAGGACTACAATGGCCGAGGATGACCTGTACACCCAGGACTACAATGGCCGAGGATGACCTGTACACCCAGGACTACAATGCGGCCGAGGATGACCTGTACACCCAGGACTACAATGGCCGAGGATGACCTGTACACCCAGGACTACAATGCGGCCGAGGATGACCTGTACACCCAGGACTACAATGGCCGAGGATGACCTGTACACCCAGGACTACAATGGCCGAGGATGACCTGTACACCCAGGACTACAATGGCCGAGGATGACCTGTACACCCAGGACTACAATGGCCGAGGATGACCTGTACACCCAGGACTACAATGGCCGAGGATGACCTGTACACCCAGGACTACAATGGCCGAGGATGACCTGTACACCCAGGACTACAATGCGGCCGAGGATGACCTGTACACCCAAGACTACAATGCGGCCGAGGATGACCTGTACACCCAGGACTACAATGCGGCCGAGGATGACCTGTACACCCAGGACTACAATGGCCGAGGATGACCTGTACACCCAGGACTACAATGGCCGAGGATGACCTGTACACCCAGGACTACAATGCGGCCGAGGATGACCTGTACACCCAGGACTACAATGCGGCCGAGGATGACCTGTACACCCAGGACTACAATGGCCGAGGATGACCTGTACACCCAGGACTACAATGGCCGAGGATGACCTGTACACCCAGGACTACAATGGCCGAGGATGACCTGTACACCCAGGACTACAATGGCCGAGGATGACCTGTACACCCAGGACTACAATGCGGCCGAGGATGACCTGTACACCCAGGACTACAATGGCCGAGGATGACCTGTACACCCAGGACTACAATGGCCGAGGATGACCTGTACACCCAGGACTACAATGGCCGAGGATGACCTGTACACCCAGGACTACAATGGCCGAGGATGACCTGTACACCCAGGACTACAATGGCCGAGGATGACCTGTACACCCAGGACTACAATGGCCGAGGATGACCTGTACACCCAGGACTACAATGGCCGAGGATGACCTGTACACCCAGGACTACAATGGCCGAGGATGACCTGTACACCCAGGACTACAATGGCCGAGGATGACCTGTACACCCAGGACTACAATGCGGCCGAGGATGACCTGTACACCCAGGACTACAATGCGGCCGAGGATGACCTGTACACCCAGGACTACAATGCGGCCGAGGAAGCCTGTACACCCAGGACTACAATGGCCGAGGATGACCTGTACACCCAGGACTACAATGGCCGAGGATGACCTGTACACCCAGGACTACAATGGCCGAGGATGACCTGTACACCCAGGACTACAATGGCCGAGGATGACCTGTACACCCAGGACTACAATGGCCGAGGATGACCTGTACACCCAGGACTACAATGGCCGAGGATGACCTGTACACCCAGGACTACAATGGCCGAGGATGACCTGTACACCCAGGACTACAATGCGGCCGAGGAAGCCTGTAACACTCAGTACTACAACGCGGCCGAGGACGGCCTACACTCTAAAATGTGATTGCTAGCAAAATTTTGCAGTAAAGAGTTGTCTCCTTTTAGCTATTAGACACCCACAATAACAAGCCTAATTTCTGCCATTTATCAGTATATGCATAGATGCTATGTTAAGAAAGTACATCCCAAACCCACCGGGTCCAATTATGCAGAATTTTGGTGACCCCCACCTAGCTCATGGTGACAAAAGTGTATAGCATTATCATAACTCCTATTACTCATGCACAGACTGTCTACAGCTGGTGTAGTCCGGAGTGGACAGGTGGGTTTTTTTAGGAAATAGGGATTTGAAGGTAACTCTTTATTCAGTTGAAATATGTAAAATTTACGGAAATTATGGGAAGAAAACTTAGTCCCTAGGAAGCATTTGCATGAAAAAAGTCATCACGAAAGATTTAAACAAGATGCTTGCTGGAATACTTGCTTTCAGTTTACTGCAGAGAAATATACTGTCAAAGCAGCTTATTATTAGACTGGAGGATGTTGTCACAGACACTGTTTATATCTATAACTTTATTAGAATGGAGGATGTGGAGTTGTCTATAGCTTTATTAGAATGGAGGATGTGGAGCGGTCTATAGCTTTATTAGAATGGAGGATGTGGAGTGGTCTATAGCTTTATTAGAATGGAGGATGTGGAGTGGTCTATAGCTTTATTAGAATGGAGGATGTGGAGTGGTCTATGGCTTTATTAGAATGGAGGATGTGGAGTGGTCTATAGCTTTATTAGAATGAAGGATGTGGAGTG
The DNA here is from genome assembly GCA_034401795.1 of Chaetoderma sp. LZ-2023a. NCBI lineage: Eukaryota > Metazoa > Mollusca > Caudofoveata > Chaetodermatida > Chaetodermatidae > Chaetoderma > Chaetoderma sp. LZ-2023a. The sequence goes on from CM067367.1 coordinate 125,925,148, forward strand.
GTCTATAGCTTTATTAGAATGAAGGATGTGGAGTGGTCTATGGCTTTATTAGAATGGAGGATGTGAAGTGGTCTATAGCTTTATTAGAATGAAGGATGTGGAGTGGTCTATAGCTTTATTAGAATGGAGGATGTGGAGTGGTCTAATGCTTTATTAGAATGGAGGATGTGGAGTGGTCTATAGCTTTATTAGAATGAAGGATGTGGAGTGGTCTAATGCTTTATTAGAATGGAGGATGTGGAGTGGTCTATAGCTTTATTAGAATGGAGGATGTGGAGTGGTCTATAGCTTTATTAGAATGAAGGATGTGGAGTGGTCTATGGCTTTATTAGAATGAAGGATGTGAAGTGGTCTATAGCTTTATTAGAATGAAGGATGTGGAGTGGTCTATAGCTTTATTAGAATGGAGGATGTGGAGTGGTCTATAGCTTTATTAGAATGAAGGATGTGGAGTGGTCTATGGCTTTATTAGAATGGAGGATGTGAAGTGGTCTATAGCTTTATTAGAATGGAGGATGTGGAGTGGTCTAATGCTTTATTAGAATGGAAGATGTGGAGTGGTCTATGGCTTTATTAGAATGAAGGATGTGGAGTGGTCTATAGCTTTATTAGAATGAAGGATGTGGAGTGGTCTATAGCTTTATTAGAATGGAGGATGTGGAGTGGTCTATGGCTTTATTAGAATGGAGGATGTGGAGTGGTCTATGGCTTTATTAGAATGGAGGATGTGGAGTGGTCTATGCTTTATTAGAATGAAGGATGTGGAGTGGTCTATAGCTTTATTAGAATGGAGGATGTGGAGTGGTCTATAGCTTTATTAGAATGGATGATGTGGAGTGGTCTATAGCTTTACTAGAATGAAGGATGTGGAGTGGTCTATGCTTTATTAGAATGGATGATGTGGAGTGGTCTATAGCTTTATTAGAATGGAGGATGTGGAGTGGTCTATAGCTTCATTAGAATGAAGGATGTGGAGTGGTCTATGCTTTATTAGAATGGATGATGTGGAGTGGTCTATAGCTTTATTAGAATGGAGGATGTGGAGTGGTCTATAGCTTTATTAGAATGGAGGATGTGGAGTGGTCTATAGCTTCATTAGAATGGAGGATGTGGAGTGGTCTAATGCTTTATTAGAATGGAGGATGTGGAGTGGTCTATAGCTTTATTAGAATGGAGGATGTGGAGTGGTCTATAGGCTTTATTAGAATGGAGGATGTGGAGTGGTCTATGCTTTATTAGAATGGAGGATGTGGAGTGGTCTATAGCTTTATTAGAATGGAGGATGTGGAGTGGTCTAATGCTTTATTAGAATGGAGGATGTGGAGTGGTCTATAGCTTTATTAGAATGGAGGATGTGGAGTGGTCTATGGCTTTATTAGAATGGAGGATGTGGAGTGGTCTATAGCTTTATTAGAATGGAGGATGTGGAGTGGTCTATAGCTTTATTAGAATGGAGGATGTGGAGTGGTCTATGGCTTTATTAGAATGGAGGATGTGGAGTGGTCTATGGCGTTATTAGAATGGAGGATGTGGAGTGGTCTATGGCTTTATTAGAATGGAGGATGTGGAGTGGTCTATGGCTTTATTAGAATGGAGGATGTGGAGTGGTCTATAGCTTTATTAGAATGGAGGATGTGGAGTGGTCTATGGCTTTATTAGAATGGAGGATGTGGAGTGGTCTATAGCTTTATTAGAATGAAGGATATGGAGTGGTCTATAGCTTTATTAGAATGGAGGATGTGGAGTGGTCTATAGCTTTATTAGAATGGAGGATGTGGAGTGGTCTATAGCTTTATTAGAATGGAGGATGTGGAGTGGTCTATAGCTTTATTAGAAAGAAGGATGTGGAGTGGTCTATAGCTTTATTAGAATGGAGGATGTGGAGTGGTCTATAGCTTTATTAGAATGGAGGATGTGGAGTGGTCTATAGCTTTATTAGAATGAAGGATGTGGAGTGGTCTATAGCTTTATTAGAATGGAGGATGTGGAGTGGTCTATAGCTTTATTAGAATGGAGGATGTGGAGTGGTCTATAGCTTTATTAGAATGGAGGATGTGGAGTGGTCTATGGCTTTATTAGTATGGAGGATGTGGAGTGGTCTATGGCTTTATTAGAATGGAGGATGTGGAGTGGTCTATAGCTTTATTAGAATGGAAGATGTGGAGTTGTCTATGGCTTTATTAGAATGGAGGATGTGGAGTGGTCTATAGCTTTATTAGAATGGAGGATGTGGAGTGGTCTATAGCTTTATTAGAATGGAGGATGTGGAGTGGTCTATAGCTTTATTAGAATGAAGGATGTGGAGTGGTCCATAGCTTTATTAGAATGGAGGATGTGGAGTGGTCTATGGCTTTATTAGAATGGAGGATGTGGAGTGGTCTATGGCTTTATTAGAATGGAGGATGTGGAGTGGTCTATAGCTTTATTAGAATGAAGGATGTGGAGTGGTCTATAGCTTTATTAGAATGGAGGATGTGGAGTGGTCTATAGCTTTATTAGAATGGAGGATGTGGAGTGGTCTATAGCTTTATTAGAATGGAGGATGTGGAGTGGTCTATAGCTTTATTAGAATGGAGGATGTGGAGTGGTCTATAGCTTTATTAGAATGGAGGATGTGGAGTGGTCTATAGCTTTATTAGAATGGAGGATGTGGAGTGGTCTAATGCTTTATTAGAATGGAGGATGTGGAGTGGTCTATAGCTTTATTAGAATGGAGGATGTGGAGTGGTCTATGCTTTATTAGAATGGAGGATGTGGAGTGGTCTATGGCTTTATTAGAATGGAGGATGTGGAGTGGTCTATAGCTTTATTAGAATGGAGGATGTGGAGTGGTCTATGGCTTTATTAGAATGGAGGATGTGGAGTGGTCTATGGCTTTATTAGAATGGATGATGTGGAGTGGTCTATGGCTTTATTAGAATGGAGGATGTGGAGTGGTCTATAGCTTTATTAGAATGGAGGATGTGGAGTGGTCTATGGCTTTATTAGAATGGAGGATGTGGAGTGGTCTATGGCTTTATTAGAATGGAGGATGTGGAGTGGTCTATAGCTTTATTAGAATGGAGGATGTGGAGTGGTCTAATGCTTTATTAGAATGGAGGAAGTGGAGTGGTCTATAGCTTTATTAGAATGGAGGATGTGGAGTGGTCTATGCTTTATTAGAATGGAGGATGTGGAGTGGTCTATGGCTTTATTAGAATGGAGGATGTGGAGTGGTCTATAGCCTTATTAGAATGGAGGATGTGGAGTGGTCTATGGCTTTATTAGAATGGAGGATGTGGAGTGGTCTATGGCTTTATTAGAATGGATGATGTGGAGTGGTCTATAGCTTTATTAGAATGGAGGATGTGGAGTGGTCTAATGCTTTATTAGAATGGAGGATGTGGAGTGGTCTATAGCTTTATTAGAATGGAGGATGTGGAGTGGTCTATGCTTTATTAGAATGGAGGATGTGGAGTGGTCTATAGCTTTATTAGAATGGAGGATGTGGAGTGGTCTAATGCGTTATTAGAATGGAGGATGTGGAGTGGTCTATAGCTTTATTAGAATGGAGGATGTGGAGTGGTCTATGGCTTTATTAGAATGGAGGATGTGGAGTGGTCTATGGCTTTATTAGAATGGAGGATGTGGAGTGGTCTATAGCTTTATTAGAATGAAGGATGTGGAGTGGTCTATAGCTTTATTAGAATGGTAGATGTGGAGTGGTCTATAGCTTTATTAGAATGAAGGATGTGGAGTGGTCTATAGCTTTATTAGAATGGAGGATGTGGAGTGGTCTATGGCTTTATTAGAATGGAGGATGTGGAGTGGTCTATGGCTTTATTAGAATGGATGATGTGGAGTGGTCTATAGCTTTATTAGAATGGAGGATGTGGAGTGGTCTAATGCTTTATTAGAATGGAGGATGTGGAGTGGTCTATAGCTTTATTAGAATGGAGGATGTGGAGTGGTCTATGCTTTATTAGAATGGAGGATGTGGAGTGGTCTATAGCTTTATTAGAATGGAGGATGTGGAGTGGTCTAATGCGTTATTAGAATGGAGGATGTGGAGTGGTCTATAGCTTTATTAGAATGGAGGATGTGGAGTGGTCTAATGCTTTATTAGAATGGAGGAAGTGGAGTGGTCTATAGCTTTATTAGAATGGAGGATGTGGAGTGGTCTATGCTTTATTAGAATGGAGGATGTGGAGTGGTCTATGGCTTTATTAGAATGGAGGATGTGGAGTGGTCTATAGCCTTATTAGAATGGAGGATGTGGAGTGGTCTATGGCTTTATTAGAATGGAGGATGTGGAGTGGTCTATGGCTTTATTAGAATGGAGGATGTGGAGTGGTCTATAGCTTTATTAGAATGGAGGATGTGGAGTGGTCTAATGCTTTATTAGAATGGAGGATGTGGAGTGGTCTATAGCTTTATTAGAATGGAGGATGTGGAGTGGTCTATGCTTTATTAGAATGGAGGATGTGGAGTGGTCTATAGCTTTATTAGAATGGAGGATGTGGAGTGGTCTAATGCTTATTAGAATGGAGGATGTGGAGTGGTCTATAGCTTTATTAGAATGGAGGATGTGGAGTGGTCTATGGCTTTATTAGAATGGAGGATGTGGAGTGGTCTATGGCTTTATTAGAATGGAGGATGTGGAGTGGTCTATAGCTTTATTAGAATGAAGGATGTGGAGTGGTCTATAGCTTTATTAGAATGGTAGATGTGGAGTGGTCTATAGCTTTATTAGAATGAAGGATGTGGAGTGGTCTATAGCTTTATTAGAATGGAGGATGTGGAGTGGTCTATAGCTTTATTAGAATGGAGGATGTGGAGTGGTCTATAGCTTTATTAGAATGGAGGATGTGGAGTGGTCTATAGCTTTATTAGAATGGAGGATGTGGAGTGGTCTATAGCTTTATTAGAATGGAGGATGTGGAGTGGTCTATGGCTTTATTAGAATGGAGGATGTGGAGTGGTCTATAGCTTTATTAGAATGGAGGATGTGGAGTGGTCTATAGCTTTATTAGAATGGAGGATGTGGAGTGGTCTATAGCTTTATTAGAATGGAGGATGTGGAGTGGTCTATAGCTTTATTAGAATGAAGGATGTGGAGTGGTCTATAGCTTTATTAGAATGGAGGATGTGGAGTGGTCTATAGCTTTATTAGAATGGAGGATGTGGAGTGGTCTATAGCTTTATTAGAATGGAGGATGTGGAGTGGTCTATGGCTTTATTAGAATGGAGGATGTGGAGTGGTCTATAGCTTTATTAGAATGGAGGATGTGGAGTGGTCTATAGCTTTATTAGAATGGAGGATGTGGAGTGGTCTATAGCTTTATTAGAATGGAGGATGTGGAGTGGTCTATAGCTTTATTAGAATGGAGGATGTGGAGTGGTCTATAGCTTTATTAGAATGGAGGATGTGGAGTGGTCTATAGCTTTATTAGAATGGAGGATGTGGAGTGGTCTATAGCTTTATTAGAATGGAGGATGTGGAGTGGTCTATGGCTTTATTAGTATGGAGGATGTGGAGTGGTCTATGGCTTTATTAGAATGGAGGATGTGGAGTGGTCTATAGCTTTATTAGAATGGAGGATGTGGAGTTGTCTATGGCTTTATTAGAATGGAGGATGTGGAGTGGTCTATAGCTTTATTAGAATGGAGGATGTGGAGTGGTCTATAGCTTTATTAGAATGGAGGATGTGGAGTGGTCTATAGCTTTATTAGAATGAAGGATGTGGAGTGGTCTATAGCTTTATTAGAATGGAGGATGTGGAGTGGTCTATGGCTTTATTAGAATGGAGGATGTGGAGTGGTCTATGGCTTTATTAGAATGGAGGATGTGGAGTGGTCTATAGCTTTATTAGAATGGAGGATGTGGAGTGGTCTATAGCTTTATTAGAATGGAGGATGTGGAGTGGTCTATAGCTTTATTAGAATGGAGGATGTGGAGTGGTCTATAGCTTTATTAGAATGGAGGATGTGGAGTGGTCTATAGCTTTATTAGAATGGAGGATGTGGAGTGGTCTATAGCTTTATTAGAATGGAGGATGTGGAGTGGTCTATAGCTTTATTAGAATGGAGGATGTGGAGTGGTCTATAGCTTTATTAGAATGAAGGATGTGGAGTGGTCTATAGCTTTATTAGAATGGAGGATGTGGAGTGGTCTATGGCTTTATTAGAATGGAGGATGTGGAGTGGTCTATAGCTTTATTAGAATGGAGGATGTGGAGTGGTCTATGGCTTTATTAGAATGGAGGATGTGGAGTGGTCTATGGCTTTATTAGAATGGAGGATGTGGAGTGGTCTATAGCTTTATTAGAATGGAGGATGTGGAGTGGTCTATAGCTTTATTAGAATGGAGGATGTGGAGTGGTCTATAGCTTTATTAGAATGGAGGATGTGGAGTGGTCTATGGCTTTATTAGAATGGAGGATGTGGAGTGGTCTATGGCTTTATTAGAATGGAGGATGTGGAGTGGTCTATAGCTTTATTAGAATGGAGGATGTGGAGTGGTCTATGGCTTTATTAGAATGGAGGATGTGGAGTGGTCTATGGCTTTATTAGAATGGAGGATGTGGAGTGGTCTATAGCTTTATTAGAATGGAGGATGTGGAGTGGTCTAATGCTTTATTAGAATGGAGGATGTGGAGTGGTCTATAGCTTTATTAGAATGGAGGATGTGGAGTGGTCTATGCTTTATTAGAATGGAGGATGTGGAGTGGTCTATGGCTTTATTAGAATGGAGGATGTGGAGTGGTCTATAGCTTTATTAGAATGGAGGATGTGGAGTGGTCTATGGCTTTATTAGAATGGAGGATGTGGAGTGGTCTATGGCTTTATTAGAATGGAGGATGTGGAGTGGTCTATGGCTTTATTAGAATGGAGGATGTGGAGTGGTCTATAGCTTTATTAGAATGGAGGATGTGGAGTGGTCTATGGCTTTATTAGAATGGAGGATGTGGAGTGGTCTATGGCTTTATTAGAATGGAGGATGTGGAGTGGTCTATAGCTTTATTAGAATGGAGGATGTGGAGTGGTCTAATGCTTTATTAGAATGGAGGAAGTGGAGTGGTCTATAGCTTTATTAGAATGGAGGATGTGGAGTGGTCTATGCTTTATTAGAATGGAGGATGTGGAGTGGTCTATGGCTTTATTAGAATGGAGGATGTGGAGTGGTCTATAGCTTTATTAGAATGGAGGATGTGGAGTGGTCTATGGCTTTATTAGAATGGAGGATGTGGAGTGGTCTATGGCTTTATTAGAATGGATGATGTGGAGTGGTCTATAGCTTTATTAGAATGGAGGATGTGGAGTGGTCTAATGCTTTATTAGAATGGAGGATGTGGAGTGGTCTATAGCTTTATTAGAATGGAGGATGTGGAGTGGTCTATGCTTTATTAGAATGGAGGATGTGGAGTGGTCTATAGCTTTATTAGAATGGAGGATGTGGAGTGGTCTAATGCTTATTAGAATGGAGGATGTGGAGTGGTCTATAGCTTTATTAGAATGGAGGATGTGGAGTGGTCTATGGCTTTATTAGAATGGAGGATGTGGAGTGGTCTATGGCTTTATTAGAATGGAGGATGTGGAGTGGTCTATAGCTTTATTAGAATGAAGGATGTGGAGTGGTCTATAGCTTTATTAGAATGGTAGATGTGGAGTGGTCTATAGCTTTATTAGAATGGAGGATGTGGAGTGGTCTATAGCTTTATTAGAATGGAGGATGTGGAGTGGTCTATAGCTTTATTAGAATGGAGGATGTGGAGTGGTCTATAGCTTTATTAGAATGGAGGATGTGGAGTGGTCTATAGCTTTATTAGAATGGAGGATGTGGAGTGGTCTATAGCTTTATTAGAATGGAGGATGTGGAGTGGTCTATGGCTTTATTAGAATGGAGGATGTGGAGTGGTCTATAGCTTTATTAGAATGGAGGATGTGGAGTGGTCTATAGCTTTATTAGAATGGAGGATGTGGAGTGGTCTATAGCTTTATTAGAATGGAGGATGTGGAGTGGTCTATGGCTTTATTAGAATGGAGGATGTGGAGTGGTCTATAGCTTTATTAGAATGGAGGATGTGGAGTGGTCTATGGCTTTATTAGAATGGAGGATGTGGAGTGGTCTATGGCTTTATTAGAATGGAGGATGTGGAGTGGTCTAATGCTTTATTAGAATGGAGGATGTGGAGTGGTCTATAGCTTTATTAGAATGGAGGATGTGGAGTGGTCTATGGCTTTATTAGAATGGAGGATGTGGAGTGGTCTATGGCTTTATTAGAATGGAGGATGTGGAGTGGTCTATGGCTTTATTAGAATGGAGGATGTGGAGTGGTCTATGGCTTTATTAGAATGGAGGATGTGGAGTGGTCTATAGCTTTATTAGAATGGAGGATGTGGAGTGGTCTATGGCTTTATTAGATTGGAGGATGTGGAGTGGTCTATGGCTTTATTAGAATGGAGGATGTGGAGTGGTCTATAGCTTTATTAGAATGGAGGATGTGGAGTGGTCTATGGCTTTATTAGAATGGAGGATGTGGAGTGGTCTATAGCTTTATTAGAATGGAGGATGTGGAGTGGTCTATGGCTTTATTAGAATGGAGGATGTGGAGCGGTCTATAGCTTTATTAGACTGAAGGGTGTGGAGTGGTCTATAGCTTTATTAGACTGAAGGGTGTGGAGTGGTCTATAGCTTTATTAGAATGGAGGATGTGGAGTGGTCTATGGCTTTATTAGATTGGAGGATGTGGAGTGGTCTATAGCTTTATTTGAATGGAGGATGTGGAGTGGTCTATGGCTTTATTAGAATGGAGGATGTGGAGTGGTCTATAGCTTTATTAGAATGGAGAATGTGGAGCGGTCTATAGCTTTATTAGACTGAAGGGTGTGGAGCGGTCTATAGCTTTATTAGAATGGAGAATGTGAAGTTGTCTATAGCTTTATTAGAATGGAGGATGTGGAGTGGTCTATAGCTTTATTAGAATGGAGGATGTGGAGTGGTCTATGGCTTTATTAGAATGGAGGATGTGGAGTGGTCTATGGCTTTATTAGAATGGAGGATGTGGAGTGGTCTATAGCTTTATTAGAATGGAGGATGTGGAGTGGTCTATAGCTTTATTAGAATGGAAGATGTGGAGTGGTCTATAGCTTTATTAGAATGGAGGATGTGGAGTGGTCTATAGCTTTATTAGAATGGAGGATGTGGAGTGGTCTACAGCTTTATTAGAATGGAGGATGTGGAGTGGTCTATAGCTTTATTAGAATGGAGGATGTGGAGTGGTCTATAGCTTTATTAGAATGGAGGATGTGGAGTGGTCTATAGCTTTATTAGAATGGAGGATGTGGAGTGGTCTATAGCTTTATTAGAATGGAGGATGTGGAGTGGTCTATAGCTTTATTAGAATGAAGGATGTGGAGTGGTCTATAGCTTTATTAGAATGGAGGATGTGGAGTGGTCTATGGCTTTATTAGAATGGAGGATGTGGAGTGGTCTATAGCTTTATTAGAATGAAGGATGTGGAGTGGTCTATAGCTTTATTAGCATGGAGGATGTGGAGTGGTCTATAGCTTTATTAGAATGGAGGATGTGGAGTGGTCTATAGCTTTATTAGAATGGAAGGATGTGGAGTGGTCTATGGCTTTATTAGAATGGAGGATGTGGAGTGGTCTATAGCTTTATTAGAATGGAGGATGTGGAGTGGTCTATAGCTTTATTAGAATGGAGGATGTGGAGTGGTCTATAGCTTTATTAGAATGGAGGATGTGGAGTGGTCTATAGCTTTATTAGAATGAAGGATGTGGAGTGGTCTATAGCTTTATTAGAATGGAGGATGTGGAGTGGTCTATAGCTTTATTAGACTGAAGGCTGTGGAGTGGTCTATAGCTTTATTAGAATGGAGGATGTGGAGTGATCTATAGCCTTACTGGAATGGAGGATGTGGAGTGGTCTATAGCTTTATTAGAATGGAGGATGTGGAGTGGTCTATAGCTTTATTAGAATGGAGGATGTGGAGTGGTCTATAGCTTTATTAGAATGGAGGATGTGGAGTGGTCTATAGCTTTATTAGAATGGAGGATGTGGAGTGGTCTATGGCTTTATTAGAATGGAGGATGTGGAGTGGTCTAATGCTTTATTAGAATGGAGGATGTGGAGTGGTCTATAGCTTTATTAGAATGGAGGATGTGGAGTGGTCTATGGCTTTATTAGAATGGAGGATGTGGAGTGGTCTATGGCTTTATTAGAATGGAGGATGTGGAGTGGTCTATGGCTTTATTAGAATGGAGGATGTGGAGTGGTCTATGGCTTTATTAGAATGGAGGATGTGGAGTGGTCTATAGCTTTATTAGAATGGAGGATGTGGAGTGGTCTATGGCTTTATTAGATTGGAGGATGTGGAGTGGTCTATGGCTTTATTAGAATGGAGGATGTGGAGTGGTCTATAGCTTTATTAGAATGGAGGATGTGGAGTGGTCTATGGCTTTATTAGAATGGAGGATGTGGAGTGGTCTATAGCTTTATTAGAATGGAGGATGTGGAGTGGTCTATGGCTTTATTAGAATGGAGGATGTGGAGCGGTCTATAGCTTTATTAGACTGAAGGGTGTGGAGTGGTCTATAGCTTTATTAGACTGAAGGGTGTGGAGTGGTCTATAGCTTTATTAGAATGGAGGATGTGGAGTGGTCTATGGCTTTATTAGATTGGAGGATGTGGAGTGGTCTATAGCTTTATTTGAATGGAGGATGTGGAGTGGTCTATGGCTTTATTACTATAGCTTTATTAGAATGGAGAATGTGGAGCGGTCTATAGCTTTATTAGACTGAAGGAATGTGGAGCGGTCTATAGCTTTATTAGAATGGAAAATGTGAAGTTGTCTCTATAGCTTTATTAGAATGGAGAATGTGGAGTGGTCTATGGCTTTATTAGAATGGAGGATGTGGAGTGGTCTATAGCTTTATTAGAATGGAGGATGTGGAGTGGTCTATGGCTTTATTAGAATGGAGGATGTGGAGTGGTCTATAGCTTTATTAGAATGGAGGATGTGGAGGTGGTCTATGGCTTTATTAGAATGGAGGATGTGGAGTGGTCTATAGCTTTATTAGAATGGAAGATGTGGAGTGGTCTATAGCTTTATTAGAATGGAGGATGTGGAGTGGTCTATGGCTTTATTAGAATGGTAGATGTGGAGTGGTCTATAGCTTTATTAGAATGGAGGATGTGGAGTGGTCTATAGCTTTATTAGAATGGAGGATGTGGAGTGGTCTATAGCTTTATTAGAATGGAGGATGTGGAGTGGTCTATAGCTTTATTAGAATGGAGGATGTGGAGTGGTCTATAGCTTTATTAGAATGGAGGATGTGGAGTGGTCTATAGCTTTATTAGAATGAAGGATGTGGAGTGGTCTATAGCTTTATTAGAATGGAGGATGTGGAGTGGTCTATGGCTTTATTAGAATGGAGGATGTGGAGTGGTCTATAGCTTTATTAGAATGAACGATGTGGAGTGGTCTATAGCTTTATTAGCATGGAGGATGTGGAGTGGTCTATAGCTTTATTAGAATGGAGGATGTGGAGTGGTCTATAGCTTTATTAGAATGGAGGATGTGGAGTGGTCTATGGCTTTATTAGAATGGAGGATGTGGAGTGGTCTATAGCTTTATTAGAATGGAGGATGTGGAGTGGTCTATAGCTTTATTAGAATGGAGGATGTGGAGTGGTCTATAGCTTTATTAGAATGGAAGGATGTGGAGTGGTCTATAGCTTTATTAGAATGGAGGATGTGGAGTGGTCTATAGCTTTATTAGAATGGAGGATGTGGAGTGGTCTATAGCTTTATTAGACTGAAGGCTGTGGAGTGGTCTATAGCTTTATTAGAATGGAGGATGTGGAGTGATCTATAGCCTTACTGGAATGGAGGATGTGGAGTGGTCTAAAGCTTTATTAGATGATTCACAACAACTGACTATGAAATAAATAAATTTATTGTTGTAGTATTTTCTCTGGTTAATATACTATGTCTTTGAATAAAATACTGTACATTGTGTTAAATTTGAAACACACTGGAACAATATTAAACATTTAAATAAATATTAGTAGAATTAATAAGGAAAAACATTGAAAATAAATTGCAACAATTCATTATGACCCCGAGCCAAGAAGCGACAGCTCGGACATATTACATGATGCTGAAAACAGGCCTAGTTTCTATTGGCAACAAATCAAATCAGGCTTTATTTCAAAATTGCATCTAGCCTGCTGAACAAGAATAATAATAATAATAATAATAACAAGGGAGACAATTTGACAAAAAGAAACGCACTACTAACGCAACACAAATGGCAACAGTCTCTGTATAACAGAGGAAATTGACTCGAGAAAAACAGGAAACAGACATCATAATGTTAAGACATTATGTTACCTATGAAGAGACGAGGACTGAGATGCTAGGATCAATCAGTCACTCTCCCACCCTGGTGGATAGAAGTCATATAAGCAGAAATTAAGTCGCGTAACAGAGAAAGGATGTATTAATCCTTACACAACGCAAATATCAGATTCATACATTATATTTCATTTCATATGATAACTGGTGCTTATTTTGTAAACAATGTTGCTGTCTTCTACAACAGCCATCAACAACATAGTTTCCAAAATATACACCGGCCCATCTTCTGCTTACTCGATAATAATGAACCTTTTGACATGAGTGTGATAAGGATTTTGCACATTTTGCTAGACATTTTCGACAGACTAATGTAGTTCACAAGTGCAGAATGCTTCTTGTTTCGTCACCGAGTTTCAGCATGATTTCACCATCCATAATGTTGTTTTATTTAATTTTAGTTAATGGCAAAGATTGGTTGTCAAGAAGACTTACTTCTGCTAGACTATTTTTGAAATTTTACCACTGGATTGACTGGCTTTGATTATTGAGCCAGATATACTCATGCTAAATTTTTTTTAATAGTCTTCTCTAGAAGTGGCTGGTTTGGGCCGACTTGACGCTCCAAGTTTGTGGTCGATTTCTGGTTAAAGCTTAACCAATTAACACTCATATCAGCCAAAAACTGCTTCTGCAGTGTTCTTGAGAAATGCCCATTTACAGACCAAGAGAAGACTATTTTTGAAAATTTATCACTGGAATGACTGGCTCGATAACTGAGCCAGTTATTCCAGTGGTAAATTTTCAAAAAAATTGTCTCCTCCTGGTCTGCAAATGGACATGTTCTATGAGAAAATTTAAATTTTCTTGAATAAATTTGAGGGTTAAAGAGTTAATAATCTTACTTTATATCACACAGACTCACAAAGTTATCATTTCATCCAAACAGTGTGTGATGACAATCATAGTGTGAGTCTTAAATACACCTTGGGGTGGGGTATGAGTGGAGGTGACAACAGTTAAGCAATAAAAGCTCTGATAGGTTATAATCATTAGTTTACACATTTCATCAATAAAAAGAGGTGAAAACGGTCAGGGCGATACATTTAGCCGCCCGTGTTTCAAGCTTTGTAAATATCATGTCAGTAGTAGTGACAGTGCGTCGCATCATGCATATCAGCTTCTGTGGTAGCATCAAACATAGCCATTGAATTACATACCGCCAAACAAACAAACACACACGCCAAAGCGATAAAACTTCATATCTGTCAATCATTTGTCATTAATTTGCAACCCATTGTGTCATATTATATTTCCCTCTGTTGCTTAGTAATTAATGACAAACCTGACAGAATGAGTTTGATCAAAATGGTGCCATTGTTATATATAACAGACTTCCATTGATGGGATGGGGGGGTGGTAGATTTAAATAGATAAAGTATACAGAGGCTTTCTTTTTCTTGCAATATATAGGCACTGAATTTGGCCATTTAATGCTTTAACACTCATATCAGCCAAAAACAGCTTCTGCAGTGGTCCTAAGAAATGTCCATTTGCAGACCATGAGAAGATTAGTTTTGAAAATTGATCACTGCAATGACTGGCTCGATAACCAAGCCAGTCATTCCAGTGTTAGATTTTCAAAACTAATCTTCTCTTGGTCTGCAAATGGAGATTTTCTATGAGAAATTTAGCAGCATGAAAAAATATAAATTCTCTCCTTTTTCAAGAAGAGAAGACCATCCATGTGTTGGTTAGATTTTTTTAAATATACTCTGATTGGCTTGGTTGTCAAGCCAGGCATTACCAGTAGTAAAATTACACAAGTGGTCTATGTCGTGCAATATGAACATTTGTCCGGCTTGAGCATAAAAGTGTTAATGGAGCTATGCCAGTTGAACATCGTCGTGTCGT
>CM067367.1:125939922-126041760 GCA_034401795.1 Chaetoderma sp. LZ-2023a
ACGACACGACGATGTTATGTGGAGCGGTCTATAGCTTTATTAGACTGAAGGGTGTGGAGTGGTCTATAGCTTTATTAGACTGAAGGGTGTGGAGTGGTCTATAGCTTTATTAGAATGGAGGATGTGGAGTGGTCTATGGCTTTATTAGATTGGAGGATGTGGAGTGGTCTATAGCTTTATTTGAATGGAGGATGTGGAGTGGTCTATGGCTTTATTAGAATGGAGGATGTGGAGTGGTCTATAGCTTTATTAGAATGGAGAATGTGGAGCGGTCTATAGCTTTATTAGACTGAAGGGTGTGGAGCGGTCTATAGCTTTATTAGAATGGAAAATGTGAAGTTGTCTATAGCTTTATTAGAATGGAGGATGTGGAGTGGTCTATGGCTTTATTAGAATGGAGGATGTGGAGTGGTCTATAGCTTTATTAGAATGGAGGATGTGGAGTGGTCTATGGCTTTATTAGAATGGAGGATGTGGAGTGGTCTATAGCTTTATTAGAATGGAGGATGTGGAGTGGTCTATGGCTTTATTAGAATGGAGGATGTGGAGTGGTCTATAGCTTCATTAGAATGGAAGATGTGGAGTGGTCTATAGCTTTATTAGAATGGAGGATGTGGAGTGGTCTATAGCTTTATTAGAATGGAAGATGTGGAGTGGTCTATAGCTTTATTAGAATGGAGGATGTGGAGTGGTCTATAGCTTTATTAGAATGGAGGATGTGGAGTGGTCTATAGCTTTATTAGAATGGAGGATGTGGAGTGGTCTATAGCTTTATTAGAATGGAGGATGTGGAGTGGTCTATAGCTTTATTAGAATGGAGGATGTGGAGTGGTCTATAGCTTTATTAGAATGGAGGATGTGGAGTGGTCTATGGCTTTATTAGTATGGAGGATGTGGAGTGGTCTATGGCTTTATTAGAATGGAGGATGTGGAGTGGTCTATAGCTTTATTAGAATGGAGGATGTGGAGTGGTCTATAGCTTTATTAGAATGGAGGATGTGGAGTGGTCTATAGCTTTATTAGAATGGAGGATGTGGAGTGGTCTATAGCTTTATTAGAATGGAGGATGTGGAGTGGTCTATAGCTTTATTAGAATGAAGGATGTGGAGTGGTCTATAGCTTTATTAGAATGGAGGATGTGGAGTGGTCTATGGCTTTATTAGAATGGAGGATGTGGAGTGGTCTATAGCTTTATTAGAATGAAGGATGTGGAGTGGTCTATAGCTTTATTAGCATGGAGGATGTGGAGTGGTCTATAGCTTTATTAGAATGGAGGATGTGGAGTGGTCTATAGCTTTATTAGACTGAAGGCTGTGGAGTGGTCTATAGCTTTATTAGAATGGAGGATGTGGAGTGATCTATAGCCTTACTGGAATGGAGGATGTGGAGTGGTCTAAAGCTTTATTAGATGATTCACAACAACTGACTATGAAATAAATAAATTTATTGTTGTAGTATTTTCTCTGGTTAATATACTATGTCTTTGAATAAAATACTGTACATTGTGTTAAATTTGAAACACACTGGAACAATATTAAACATTTAAATAAATATTAGTAGAATTAATAAGGAAAAACATTGAAAATAAATTGCAACAATTCATTATGACCCCGAGCCAAGAAGCGACAGCTCGGACATATTACATGATGCTGAAAACAGGCCTAGTTTCTATTGGCAACAAATCAAATCAGGCTTTATTTCAAAATTGCATCTAGCCTGCTGAACAAGAATAATAATAATAATAATAATAACAAGGGAGACAATTTGACAAAAAGAAACGCACTACTAACGCAACACAAATGGCAACAGTCTCTGTATAACAGAGGAAATTGACTCGAGAAAAACAGGAAACAGACATCATAATGTTAAGACATTATGTTACCTATGAAGAGACGAGGACTGAGATGCTAGGATCAATCAGTCACTCTCCCACCCTGGTGGATAGAAGTCATATAAGCAGAAATTAAGTCGCGTAACAGAGAAAGGATGTATTAATCCTTACACAACGCAAATATCAGATTCATACATTATATTTCATTTCATATGATAACTGGTGCTTATTTTGTAAACAATGTTGCTGTCTTCTACAACAGCCATCAACAACATAGTTTCCAAAATATACACCGGCCCATCTTCTGCTTACTCGATAATAATGAACCTTTTGACATGAGTGTGATAAGGATTTTGCACATTTTGCTAGACATTTTCGACAGACTAATGTAGTTCACAAGTGCAGAATGCTTCTTGTTTCGTCACCGAGTTTCAGCATGATTTCACCATCCATAATGTTGTTTTATTTAATTTTAGTTAATGGCAAAGATTGGTTGTCAAGAAGACTTACTTCTGCTAGACTATTTTTGAAATTTTACCACTGGATTGACTGGCTTTGATTATTGAGCCAGATATACTCATGCTAAATTTTTTTTAATAGTCTTCTCTAGAAGTGGCTGGTTTGGGCCGACTTGACGCTCCAAGTTTGTGGTCGATTTCTGGTTAAAGCTTAACCAATTAACACTCATATCAGCCAAAAACTGCTTCTGCAGTGTTCTTGAGAAATGCCCATTTACAGACCAAGAGAAGACTATTTTTGAAAATTTATCACTGGAATGACTGGCTCGATAACTGAGCCAGTTATTCCAGTGGTAAATTTTCAAAAAAATTGTCTCCTCCTGGTCTGCAAATGGACATGTTCTATGAGAAAATTTAAATTTTCTTGAATAAATTTGAGGGTTAAAGAGTTAATAATCTTACTTTATATCACACAGACTCACAAAGTTATCATTTCATCCAAACAGTGTGTGATGACAATCATAGTGTGAGTCTTAAATACACCTTGGGGTGGGGTATGAGTGGAGGTGACAACAGTTAAGCAATAAAAGCTCTGATAGGTTATAATCATTAGTTTACACATTTCATCAATAAAAAGAGGTGAAAACGGTCAGGGCGATACATTTAGCCGCCCGTGTTTCAAGCTTTGTAAATATCATGTCAGTAGTAGTGACAGTGCGTCGCATCATGCATATCAGCTTCTGTGGTAGCATCAAACATAGCCATTGAATTACATACCGCCAAACAAACAAACACACACGCCAAAGCGATAAAACTTCATATCTGTCAATCATTTGTCATTAATTTGCAACCCATTGTGTCATATTATATTTCCCTCTGTTGCTTAGTAATTAATGACAAACCTGACAGAATGAGTTTGATCAAAATGGTGCCATTGTTATATATAACAGACTTCCATTGATGGGATGGGGGGGTGGTAGATTTAAATAGATAAAGTATACAGAGGCTTTCTTTTTCTTGCAATATATAGGCACTGAATTTGGCCATTTAATGCTTTAACACTCATATCAGCCAAAAACAGCTTCTGCAGTGGTCCTAAGAAATGTCCATTTGCAGACCATGAGAAGATTAGTTTTGAAAATTGATCACTGCAATGACTGGCTCGATAACCAAGCCAGTCATTCCAGTGTTAGATTTTCAAAACTAATCTTCTCTTGGTCTGCAAATGGAGATTTTCTATGAGAAATTTAGCAGCATGAAAAAATATAAATTCTCTCCTTTTTCAAGAAGAGAAGACCATCCATGTGTTGGTTAGATTTTTTTAAATATACTCTGATTGGCTTGGTTGTCAAGCCAGGCATTACCAGTAGTAAAATTACACAAGTGGTCTATGTCGTGCAATATGAACATTTGTCCGGCTTGAGCATAAAAGTGTTAATGGAGCTATGCCAGTTGGTTAGAGGCCTGTATACTGGATCTATCCATAAATAAATGTGACAATGTGACTTGTGTCGCGAAATCCATGCTATCTTCTTACACTGTATACACAAGGAACGACCCCCGTAGTGGCTAGATAGCGACCCTACTCCTGGACTGAGAAGAGAAAGTAAAGGGCATTAGCACATGAAGATGATGAGGATGATGAGAGAGAGGGAGAGAGAGAGAGAGAGAGAGAGAGAGAGAGAGAGAGAGAGAGAGAGAGAGAGAGAGAGGGAGGGAGGGAGGGAGGGAGGGAGGGAGAGAAAACCAGCGAACGAGCGAGTAAGTGAGAGGGAGAGACTGAGGAGAGAGCGAGGGATGGCGGCTCTAATCCTGGACTGAGCACTCAAGCTCATGATGATGAAGATGGTAGGAGAGAAATATAGACAGGGAGGGAAGGAGGGGAGTGAGTGAGGAAGGAGAGAGGAGGGAGACAGGGGGAGGGAGTGCGTGTGCGAGAGAGAGAGAGAGAGAGAGAGAGAGAGAGAGAGAGAGAGAGAGCGAGAGAGCAAGAGAGAGAGTGGGGGAGGGGGAGAAATGGATATGTATGTCCGTAAATCTGAAGGGTTAACCCTTGAAATTTCAGTGTCTCAATTTCAAGACAATTATCCAGGAGAGTTGTTGAATATTTTGAAACTAATTTGACGGCTCCCAGTCAAATTAGTTTCAAAATATTCAACAGAATGTTCCTTAAATCATAAGGAATTTGTTGTTTCTGTGCTGTGATGGTTAAAGGGTTAATAGATTTTATGGATATTAAAGCAGTCCGTTACGAATAAAAGTTGCAGTGATGAGAATAGCAACTTTATGAATGAAACACACATTCAACAGTTTTTGTTCAAAATATGACTGGTGAAATACAAATAATTAACAATAAAATGGAAGTGAAATTTATTTTGATAAACAGAATAAATTGAGTGTAAAGATGTGTGAATGAATGATAGAAATAGGATTTTTTTTTTTTAATCGTTATGATGTGAAAATAACAACTCTATTTTATTAAGATGATCTTGAAGTTTTCAATGTCACAATAATTTGAAGACATATATCAAACGTGATCAAAATCTGTTAAGTAGTGCTCGAGTCATCAGACAGAATCAAACAGGATATTTGTATCAATGGTCTTTGGCCTTGGTATTTGGACATTCCACACCCAATATAATAGCCTCTTGCACTGTCCAACAGGAAGCCATATAGAGCAAATATTGTTTCTTAAATATGGTACAAATTGTGTTACCGTACAGCCGTACATTTGGCAACCAGAACAGTGACATTTTGACTTCCAAAATTACAAGCTTCACCCGACACCTGCAATACATACTCCAAGTGGAGGCCATAATATGAAACATCGGAATAGATGTACAACAACAAATCATCCACAAATTTAGGAAATCAGAAAACACTTTCCACGTGAATAGTGTTTAAAAGTTTATGCCATGTGTATAATCACAGGCTGTTTTTACATACATGATTTCCGCTGCATACGTGACTTCTTGCGCTCTCGAGGCACTCGCTTGCTTGGTTTTGTTGCCGTTCTGACGCATGCCTCTAGCAACTCATCATCACCCGTATCATACATTTCAGAATCAGTGGCACTCGTTATGCCACCCCGCCCGCTATCAGATATCTTGGAATCTGAGGGAAGAAGAAATGAATTATATCTAACAGTGATCGATACTGCATGTGATCTCATCGTCTAGTTCCGAAACTGCGCTATGTATCTTCATTTCACCCCATCATCACAAAATTAACAAATCCATGAAGGTATTCTACGGTTATCCATCAGAAAACAGATTGAGCGAATTAATTTTCAAGGGAAATAACTCTGATGAAATATGATAGTATGATTTCACTTAACTCTTTAAACACTGATATCAGCCAAGAACGGCTTCTGCAGTGGTCTTGAAAAATGTTCATTTGCGGACCAAGAGAAGAATATTTACAAACATTTACCACTAGCATGACTGGCTCGTAAATTTTAAAAAAAGTCCACTTGTTCTGCAAATTGAGATTTTCTATGAAAAATTGAGATTTTCTTGCACAGATTCGAGGGTTAAAGGGTTAATAAGTTATAAGCAATGACAGGTGATATTCTGTTACGCAGTTATACGGTATCCACATACCAAAGTTGATGCAGATCCATGCAGACATCGTAAAGATGTTCTTGACGTGATGGATAGATCTATGGATAGCAGATGGACAATAAATCAAAATTCTCAAACACAATAACCATTTCATGACGAAGCCGGCCAAAAGCATCCTCTTCAGGAATGTTCATTTACAGGTCAAGAGAATGCTTTTTTGAAAATTTAACACTGGAATGACTGGCTCGATAACCGAGCCAGTCATTCCAGTGTTAATTTTTCAATACTATTCTTCACTTGACCTACAAACGGACATCCAAATAAGCGAATATTTAGCTTATTTTGAATATATTTACTCATTAAACCCTTAATGTCGTTATAGACTTTATTCATTGGTGTTGTATCTTACTGATTCTTTTTCGTGTTTTCAGTCCGGGAAGACCGCTCTCATCAGCACTTGCGTACCCGTCCTTCAAGACCTGCATGAGACCCGTGTCAGGAATATCCTTCTTCTTTACAAATGCTTCAGTCTAAAACACACACATGCACCACACATTTAATACATGAAGATCTTCAATCTAACCATTTCAATGGCACATTCCTGAAAAAGTTAATTCTTAAATACAACGTTTGCTCTGAGATTGAGACAGGATTTATCAGTGAAAGCATTAATATATTACTCGGCTTCTACAATGGACCAAATTTATCCATCCATCATATGACATCGTAATCAACTACGGGACGCGTAGTGTGATGTCATAATCATGACGTTATGAAGGACTCGATATAGTCAGTCTTTAATAATAATAGTCCAACACGTTGTACGAAATTTATGTTTTTACCATTTAATAAATACTTTGTTGAATATTTTGAAACTATTTTCACTAGGCGCTGTTAAATTAATTTGGAAATTGATAGTCAGAGTTCAGAGATCGATCGATCCCAACACGGATGTGGTGTGGGTGGAGCTTAGATTGAGATGGGCGGGGCATAGCTAAAAGTGGAAAGGTCCATTGTTAAGAGGAATGTCTATTTACATGACAGGATAAAATGTTCTGAAGATTTACCACTCGAATGACTGGCTCGATAACCGAGCCAGAGCCAGTCATTTCAGTGGTAAACTTGAAAAAATAATCTCCTAGTCCTCAAATGGACCATGTACAGGCAGATTTTGGTATATATAAAGTAAAGCTGTGAATACCGATAAGTTACTAACCGATGTGAATGAAACTTTCATTCAAAATATTTTCAAAATATTTATATTTTCCGTCAGTAGAAATTTAAATTTAAATTTTCTTGAGAAATCTTTATTTTAACCTATCAGATAGCATATAAATAATCACAATATCAAGACAATATCAGGACAGAACATAATATATGCTAACATTCTCCTCCTACATTCTTACTTCAATGATCATTTTCCCGCGTGTTTTCTTCCGCTCCTTCGCATTCGCTTTCTTTTGCAGCGTCTGTAGCACCTTGTCTCGTGCTGTCTTATATTCCAGAGCAAATTCACTGATTGTCTTACAGAACATGTTAATCTTTGTATCCTTCACTTCGTGGACGGGAAGGCCAATGAACAATAGAAATTTATGATACCTGAAAGTACAGTACACCTCCTAAATAACTTAGGATGTTTCCAAAACAAAAACAGAAGTCTGTTAGTTAGTACAGTTTTGAGCATGATGTAAGAAATGTTCTGTTGAATAGTTTGGACTGAATTTGATTTGAAGCCATTGCTGCCAATCAAATTACATCTTACATATTCAACAGTGTGCTTTACTTTGCATCGGAAACATCCTAAGTTATTTCTGAGCAGGACTGCGGTAAGGTGAGGCAGGCATAGAGGGATCGTAACCATAATATTACAACGAAAATAGAACATATTATCTACACGCGCTGAATTGTCTAAGGCATATCAAATAAATAATAAGGGCAGTAAATTACAAACAAATAAATGAACTAATATACTAACTATGCAATACACAACCTCAACCCTTTAACCATTACCACTCTGATGTCAATATTCTATCTTTTATGGTGTCAATAGCAAAGAAACTAGTGCAGATTTCTAAACAATTTTGGTGGAAGATGTTGCTATCTATGACAGCACCATCTTCCACCAAATTTGTTAAAAAATAAATACCAGTTCGTTTTTTATTTTATATTTGAAAATCTTAAATTTTGACATCAGATTGGTACGGGACAAGCCGTCAAAAAGCAGTCTCCATAGCAACAGGAGTCTTGAGGAATGTCCATTTGTCGGCCACAAGACTATTTTTGTAAATTTGTCCATGGAATTACTGGTGCAATAACCAAGCCAGTTATTCTAATGGTAAATTTTCCAAAAAAGTCTGGGTTAAGAATAGATAAATGGACATTTAAGAATTATACCATTAACCATTTAACATACATATCAGCCAAAAACAGCTTCTGCAGTGGTCTTTAGAAATGTCCATTTGCAGACCAACAGAAGACAATTTTTGAAAATTTACCACCGGAATGACTGGCTCAATAACAGAGCCAGTCATTCCAGTGGTAAATTTTTCAAAATTGTCTTCTCTTAGTCTGCAAACGGACATTTTCTATGAGAAAATTTAAATACTCTTGAACAAATTTCAGTTTTAAATGGTTAAATGGCTAAGGAATGGCCACAATCCGTCTAATCTCATGAGCACCTTTGACCTAGATATAAAATTCGCACATAACTCAAGTGCAGATCTTGGATTACATTAAACTGCATAGAGCAGGTTCCCACTAGCTACAGGATCACAAGCATGTTGGGAAACTGCTACGCTTCAATTAACACGTCTCGGCGGATTCCGTAAGTTCAAAATGTGGGTTCTAACCACGCAAAGACCCTCTCCAGTTCCACTAGTGATGACCTGACCAAGGTATATAAATCATAACTTTACCATAAACTCTCTGGCCAATAGTTTTGAAAGTTGCTAACTCACTCGTACAAACAGTTATGCATGCATAAATCGCATATGCCAATTTTGGCCATAAATGGCTTAAAGGAAATCTCACTATATTTTATACTAACCATTCAGATGATAGAATTTGCCACCCGTAATTGAGCCATGACGTTTTAGCTTTTCATCATGCCGATGACGAAAGATATTCAGGGTTCAGTAGAGGTAATGTTGATACATTTCTACAGCCTATGATGGTTGTCATGATTTACTTTTCAATCAATCAGAAAAAAACCTAGAATGTCTGCCTCGGTATATTCTCTCAGTCGTCATAGAGGTGCAATCTATACTTTGGAAATGTGGTATAAATGCAATCATACAGGTAAGCGGTTGAATATTTTGAAACTAATTCGACTGGCAGTTGTTGCTGCCACAGGCAGCAACAACTTCCAGTCAAATTAGTTTCAAAATATTCAACTGGATGAGTATCACATAATAAAATATGTAACATATTAGCACTTACATGACATCATACACTATCACATGAGAAGACAAAATGGTGGCGGTCACTGTTCAATATTTACTCGATATTACAAAGCAGATAATGGCGATACATATAAGGGACTGTGACAGGATATGAATGGTATGGAATCCATAAACAATAATCTATCGGTGCAGTACAACATTTGAGACACGATTAGCATTGCTTTAATAAGGAGAGAATGTCAGAGCAAATCGTGTGTGTGTGTGCATGCGTGCGTGCGTGCATGTGTATGTTAGCTAGAGCGTACCTTGTTAAGACGACTGTGATACACAGTGTGTATTAGCGAGAGTTAAGACTCTGTGATACACACTTTATGTTAGCTAGAGTGCACCTTGTTAAGACTCTGTGATACACAGTGTGTGTTAGCTAGAGTGTACCTCGTTAAGACTGATACACAGTGTGTGTTAGCTAGAGTGTACCTCGTTAAGATTCTGTGATACACAGTGTATGTTAGCTAGAGTGTACCTCGTTAAGACTCTGTCATACACAGTGTATGTTAGCTAGAGTGTACCTCATTAAGACTCTGTGACACAGTGTATGTTAGCTAGAGTGTACCTCATTAAGACTCTGTGATACACAGTGTATGTTAGCTAGTGTACCTCGTTAAGACTCTGTGATAGACAGTGTATGTTAGCTAGAGCGTACCTTGTTAAGACTCTGTGATACACAGTGTATGTTAGCTAGAGCGTACCTTGTTAAGACTCTGTGATACACAGTGTATGTTAGCTAGAGTGTACCTCATTAAGACTGTGATACATAGTGTATGTTAGCTAGTGTACCTCGTTAAGACTCTGTGATAGACACTGTATGTTAGCTAGAGTGTACCTCATTACGACTCTGTGATAGACAGTGTATGTTAACTAGTGTACCTCATAAGACTCTGTGATACACAGTGTATGTTAGCTAGAGCGTACCTTGCTAAGACTGTGATACAGTGTATGTTAGCTAGTGTGCACCTCGTTAAGACTCTGTGATACACAGTGTATGTTAGCTAGACTGTACCTCGTTAAGACTCTGTGCTACACAGTGTATGTTAGCTAGACCGTACCTCGTTAAGACTCTGTGATACACAGTGTATGTTAGCTAGACCGTACCTCGTTAAGACTCTGTGATAGATAATTTTTAGCACCATAACTCTTTCTGCTGCATCTGCCAAGAACTCTGCATTCCTGTAACAGGACAAGAAAATACGAGAATTATACACAGATAAACAGACAAGTAAATGAACAATGATGAATAAAAGATAAGATTGATCAATATATAAAGATTATAGGCGTGTAGGTTAACTATAGAATCTGAGCGGCAATCAATCAGACATGTAGAATGGCCCCAAAATAATAACATGCTTCAAAGTAGACTGAATTCCAGTCTCTCTTGATGTTATTTCAAAACAGAGATTGGACTCTCTCCTAATATGATCTTGACCGTCAGATTTAAATCATATCCCTGAATGCTGTATTCTGGTTTGGAATTCTAATTGCTAACAGGAGATTTCCTCTTTCTGTCAGATGTGGCACACCAGAAGAAAGCTGCTAACACTTATGTAATTTAATACAAGGCTCTGATAAAGAAATAGGAAAAAGATTTTACATCCACGGTTGAATTAAAAATATCTGTTGTAATCGTAATATAAGGGGTGACAAACATCAATCACAACTAACAACAAGGAACATCATAGATTCCAAACCCTCGCACTCCCGATTTTATCACCTTGCAAGAATTTTTTGGTTTTCATGATTTTTTGGATTTCCCAGATTTAGTATTTAAGGCCACTTCTGTTCTTGTCTTAAAATATGAGCCAAATTGTACCAGGCATTTGTGAGATATCCATACATCCTGAAGTTGATTCAATTCAGATCTAGATTTTTTCCTCAGATCACAGTCAGTTTGGAGATCTTCTTCTCCACAGCAAGAGCTGGTTAACTTTGCTAAATTTTCGGCAAAATCGGATGAGTAGCTTTTTAGATACAGCTCTGAATATACAGACAGATCTGAATGTAATACCCTCGTTTATTAAATATGTTCCAGTCAGTTTATCCAATAGGAATTCTGGAAAAATTAATGTTAACAAGAGAGCTTAAGGCATAGAGGAGGGGGGGGGGGGATGTGAGCACAGGTGTATAGTTTAGTATGTGCCATGTCAAACAGGATGTACTAATTGAAGGAGGGTAGTAACTCGATTAGTATCGTTATTTTGTATGTAGGCTAATACCATCCCCTGTATAGAAATGCAGTTTCATAAAAGCATTTTGTAAGTGTCTCTTAGAATAGCAATTGATTGATGCCAATCAAATAATTTTGGACAGACTTTGGGTAATCTCCTTTGAAAAGTGTCCATGGAATAGTTCTAATTGTCTACTAGTAATTTGCACAAAACAACTACAAATATAAATATCCAAATAACATTTATATTTTACCCTATCAACCTTCTGTACATTACAATAGATCATATTTTCATTACTTGTATGTGAATCAGTCAAATGGTGATATTCTACTAATTTCAGTATGTAATTGTCATGGTGATAGATTTATCCATTTAATGGTCAAGCCGGTCAAACCAGCCTTTGCTGCGGCTTTGAGGAATGTCCATTTAATGGTCAAGCCAGCCTCCGCTGCGGCTTTGAGGAATGTCCATTTAATGGTCAAGCCAGTCAAACTAGCCTCTGCTGTGGCTTTGAGGAATGTCCATTTAATGGTCAAGCCAGTCAAACCAGCCTCTGCTGTGGCTTTGAGGAGTGTCCATTTAATGGTCAAGCCGGTCAAACCAGCCTCCGCTGCGGCTTTGAGGAGTGTCCATTTAATGGTCAAGAGAAAAACATTTTTGATAAGTTATCACTGGAATGACTGGACCGATCATATAATCAGTCATTCTAGTGGTAAGATTTTCAAAAAATAGTCTTTGCTTGGTTTGTGAATGGACATTCACTAAGCAAACATCACTTTCTTGACCAAACTTGACCATTAACCCTTTCACTGATTAATTCCCTATATCTCTTTTTCAAGGCACACCTACACAAACACTTGAATATTTTGAAATTATTTCAAAATATTCAACAGAATAAGTTTTATATCATAAATAAGATACTTTTTCAGGAATGTGTCAGAGACAAGGTTAATGAATTAACCCTTTAATGGTCAAATTTGGTCGAGAAAATTGAAATATTTTCTTATTGAATGTCCATTTACAGGCCAAGAGAATACAATTTTTGAAGATTTATCAGTGGAATGACTGGCTCGGCTATCAAGCCAGTCATTCCAGTGGTAAATTGTCAAAAATGTAAATGGACATTCCACAAGACCATAGCAGAGGTCGGTTTCGGCCAGTATGACCATTACAGAGTTAAGCAGTTGTACCCAAGTCACTAAAACAACCCAAGTCCACTCCACACTGCTCACACAATTAACACACACACACACGCAGTTATTCACACACAGCAAGTGCTGTCTCAGATAATGTGCAAGGAGAAATCAATTAGAGGCGGGGCAGGGGGGGGGGCATTTGTCATATAGCAGGATTATAATGTAGTCCTTATGATTATATCTCTATGTCCAGGAGAGTATGCACTGCAACACGACAAGGTCTGAATGAGTTCAGGAATGTGAAGTGTGAATGTAGATAAATCATTCATAAGCCTCTAATGGTCAAGCCGGCCAGAGACAGTCTAGAGACAGTTGCTACAGTGCTCTTGAAGAATGACCATTTGCGCACCAAGAGGAGATGATTTTTTAAAGATTTATCACCGGAATGCCTGGCTCAATGACCAAGCCAGTCATTCTATTGGTAAATTTTCAGAGAATAGTCCTTTCCTGGCCAGCAAACGGACATTGGCTGAGCAGAAAATCAAACGTTCTTGACCAATCTTGACCATTAAAAGACTTGCCCCAATCTTTGTGGACTTTGTGAAACTCACCCTTTCTCTTTATCTAGTATACAAGCTGTGGCTTGGCTAGTGAATGAGATTTCACAGAAAATGGCTCAGATGAATCAGGAATAAATAGCTTATCAGTACATGACCACTTTCTCAGTTAATAGACAACTGACATCGAAACCTCTGCCCCACCCTTTTATAGAAGTCCCACAATTTCAATTTCAAGCTAACTATACACTCAGGTAAGTTGTTGAATATTTTGAAAGGAAACTGACTTGGAGCAACAGCTAGTTTCAAAATATTCAACAGAGTGTTTAGTGCATTGTAAATTCAACAAAAGCTCACAGTGCAGACAGTTACTGTCAAACCTCTGTCCCTGTCTTATCAGACCTACATCATCTGATTGTGACATCATCTGATTGTGACATCAGCTAACAAGTGACATATTTTGATTATGACATCAGATACTTGAATGACAGATTGGTTCCTTTATTCATACTCCAATATGGTGGCATCCATTGCTGGTATTAAGCCTACAATCTTATGGAGTAGTGGCGTCAAATAAGATAGTGCTTGAATTTACACTTGATTTAGTTTAAGCTAGCTATATTATCACCACCACCAAAGCCTATTAGAAATCTTGTTGATCTAAGAATAACACATTTAAGTGGCATATTGAATCAGAAATCATTGCTAAACCCAGCATGTTCACATTGCATGGAGCTTGTAAGTAAAAGTAGATTTTGTGCCCTAAATATGAATGTTTCTATCACTCTATGTATACATAAAAAGCACACATGCATTTCCTTGTAATCATTAGAGATAAACAGTTTAAACTTGATGTATACAATGTCTACATGTACACATGATTGACAGCCGCTAACTCATCCTAGGTCACTTAACACTTTCAACGACAAATACCTGAACAAGTACACTCTTTATGATATAAAAGTTATTCTGTTGAATATTTTGACATTTATTTCACTGCTTCCTAGTCAAATTAATTTCAAAATATTGAACATTTTTCCTATATGGTTGCCTTGAAAATGAGATATGGGAACTTCATCGGTGGAAGAGTTAATCCTATGAAGGTTCAAGTGTTTAGGAGATAGCGGGACACAGATTGAAGCATAAACTGATGATGCTGATGACGTCATAGTATACATATTGGGTCAGCTGTCCACGCTCTATTTAAAGATGATGTATTCTAAAACTACATGTACTTTTATTGATCTTCAATAGGATAATGAAGAGATCCATTTCTATCTATGGCACGGCAATTTCTAATCTAAGGTCCACCCACTTTTTACAAGTGTCAAGATCCATCTCTATACTTTGTACCCTGAAATCCTAGAATACCAATGTATAGGTACCTATACAGGTTAAGCTGTTGATTATCTTGAAATTAATTTGACTGAGGTCTGTTTCAAATATTCAAAGCAATGTTTATTAAAATGTAAATTCATCAAAGACATAATTCGTACACGTGAGATTTTTCGAGCTTCATAACGGAGTTATAATACATCATTATCATTATCATGTCAGCCTACATGTGACATAATTGATTATGATACATCATATACATGAGTGACAGACCAGATGCCTCTATTGTGCTTTATCAGAAGATGATAAAAGGGTGTTGAAAATCAACAATTTACGATTTAGAAAATATCATATAATAATCTGAATCCTGTTATAACTATGATTCACAGACAAACATGGCGACCACATATCTTAATTAGCAATGGAACGAAAACACATTAATAGTGATTTAAATATACAGTGTTTATGAATTGTGTGCTTACTTTGTTTTAGCTGTAGCGTAACTGCCATCATGTTTTGCAATGGCACGTAAGTGGTCCCACGAGTGCTTACACTCACTCTCCATCCTATCCAGCTTCAGATACAACTCTTCCCAATCAACCTGTGACACAAAGATGAAGGAAACATCATTATCAATGAACAACAACTACAATGTGCAGGTGCAAATCACTAGCATTTCACAAACACCTCCCCACCCACCACACTCCACCCTAGATTCCAAAATAAATGTCATCTTGTAATCCACAATCATATTGGAAATCCACTTATCAAATTTAGTTAAATTTCACCAAATTGTTTCCAAGGAGAGGGTGTAACGGTTGAAATTTGCATGATATTTGATCCCATTACCTAGCCGCCAGTGGATGGAGGCAAATATAAATGCCATCTTCCAACCCGCAATAATATAGGTAACTCAAAAGCTTTCTGACACGATAGAGGGATGAACAGACAGACATATGGATGGATGAAGAGAGTTGATTGGACTATTCCTGATGTTTGATTGAATGTGTTGGGAGAAGACTTCTGGAATGGCTGGCGTGTATAGGTGCAAGGTTGCTGAATTATTAATACTACAAGCATTATGCTACAATGGTTGCTATAGTATCAGACAAACTGAATACCGGCGATGCATCAGAAAATACATCACATTGTAGGAAAGAAAGCTAAAGTCATCCCCTTCTTCAGGTCAATGACAGATAGACAAATGGAAAACACCTTGATATTATTTGCTTGATAACCAATCCAGTAATTCCAGTGGTAAATTTTCAAAAATTGTCTCTCCTTGTTCTGCAAACGACCATTTTTTATGAGAAAATTAAAATTTTCCTGAACAAATTCGAGGCTTAAAGTGGTAAAGAGAGCATATCAATACCAGAATTGTGGTTTTTATTTGGGAAATTTTTATAAGATTTTGCTTATAGAAATCATAATTTTTTTATGTATCAACTCTTTGTCCTAAATAATGAAATGATACGCTTACGATTTCACTCATAAAAATTGTCATTTTCTAAACAGAATCTATTATTACTGATTAACTCTTTAACGGTCAAATTTGTTCAAGAAAATTTAAATATCTGCCTATTGAATGTCCATTTACAGGCCAAGAGAATAAAGATTTTGAAAATTTATCACTGCAATGACTGGCTCAGTTATCGAGCCAGTCACTCCAGTGATAAATTTTCAAAAATTGGTCCACAGGACCATAACAGAGGCCAGTTTTGGCCGCCATAACCATTAAAGGGTTGAGTAAAACATCACACAAGACTAAGTAGGTCACAATAACCACCAGAAGGACAGCTATATGTTTATGAAGTCTGCCATCATGCGCATGTCTTCACAATAACCACCAGAAGGACAGCTATATGTTTATGAAGTCTGCCATCATGCGCATGTCTTCACAATAACCACCAGAAGGACTGCTATATGTTTATGAAGTCTGCCATCATGCGCATGTCTTCACAATAACCACCAGAAGGACAGCTATATGTTTATGAAGTCTGCCATCATGCGCATGTCTTCACAATAACCACCAGAAGGACAGCTATATGTTTATGAAGTCTGCCATCATGCGCATGTCTCCACAATAACCACCAGAAGGACTGCTATATGTTTATGAAGTCTGCCATCATGCGCATGTCTTCACAATAACCACCAGAAGGACAGCTATATGTTTATGAAGTCTGCCATCATGCGCATGTCTCCACAATAACCACCAGAAGGAGTGCTATATGTTTATGAAGTCTGCCATCATGCGCATGTCTTCACAATAACCACCAGAAGGACAGCTATATGTTTATGAAGTCTGCCATCATGCGCATGTCTTCACAATAACCACCAGAAGGACTGCTATATGTTTATGAAGTCTGCCATCATGCGCATGTCTTCACAATAACCACCAGAAGGACAGCTATATGTTTATGAAGTCTGCCATCATGCGCATGTCTTCACAATAACCACCAGAAGGACTGCTATATGTTTATGAAGTCTGCCATCATGCGCATGTCTTCACAATAACCACCAGAAGGACAGCTATATGTTTATGAAGTCTGCCATCATGCGCATGTCTTCACAATAACCACCAGAAGGACAGCTATATGTTTATGAAGTCTGCCATCATGCGCATGTCTTCACAATAACCACCAGAAGGACTGCTATATGTTTATGAAGTCTGCCATCATGCGCATGTCTTCACAATAACCACCAGAAGGACAGCTATATGTCTATGAAGTCTGCCATCATGCGCATGTCTTCACAATAACCACCAGAAGGACAGCTATATGTTTATGAAGTCTGCCATCATGCGCATGTCTTCACAATAACCACCAGAAGGACAGCTATATATTTATGAAGTCTGCCATCATGCGCATGTCTTAGCAGCCAAAAATGTTTATTTTGTTTTTATTACAATAAAAATTTGCTATGTTTATGCCGTCATCAAATGTTTCTAGATCAACAGCATTGTATTTTATTTAACATGAATCTTGAAGTACATTATGACGTAACAAGCCTATTGCTATATTAGATTTATGATGTGATGTCTTTAAGCGCCCATACCTTTGCACAGCGTGACAGTGGCGCAACCTCTGTGTAAAGGTCAGTACTGTCTGAGAACTGTTCCATGATGATTGAACACAAATGATGTAGCAATGAATGCTTGTGAACGGTGTCCTTGACTTCAGGTACCTTAGCCAGGTATTCTATGGAGAACGCTCGTGACTGGCCACCATTGAGAAAGTTACCAATAGAGAGCAGTGTAGAGAGAATGTACTGGAAGGTCTTACAGCTCACAAGGTCCTCTATACCCTTCTTTAGATCCATCAATGGCTCAGCTACTTCCTATCAAAACACAACATGTACACAGGATTACACACTGACACACACATGGAATGAGTTATTATTTTTTAAATTACCCAGCAATTTAAAGGAGGGATCCGATCTGACATCATAATCAAAATGTCACTTCTTAGCTGACATCATAATCAAAATATGTCACTTCTTAGCTGACATCATAATCAAAATATGTCACTTCTTAGCTGACATTATAATCAAAATATGTCACTTCTTAGCTGACATCATAATCAAAATATGTCACTTGTTAGCTGACATCATAATCAAAATATGTCACTTCTTAGCTGACATCATAATCAAAATATGTCACTTGTTAGCTGACATCATAATCAAAATATGTCACTTCTTAGCTGACATCATAATCAAAATATGTCACTTGTTAGCTGACACTATAATCAAAATATGTCACTTGTTACCTGACATCATAATCAAAATATGTCACTTGTTAGCTGCCATTATAATCAAAATACGTCACTTGTTACCTGACATCATAATCAAAATATGTCGGTTGTTACCCGACGTCATAATCAAATTACGTCACTTGTTACCTGACATCGTAATTAAAATATGTCGGTTGTTACCCGACGTCATAATCAAATTACGTCACTTGTACATGTCTTAGGCAGCAATGTCTTTCAATCCAATTTTTTTCAAAATATTGAACAGTACATTTTATTCTATTTTTGGAAACATGTTACGTTATTTCTGAGCTATAATGTATCACGCAGATGAAGCTGGTCGCTACATTTACCTGTTCCATGGTTTCATAGTCTAGTTTAAAGACCCACATCTCTAATCGTGCTTTCAGTTCACTTATGGAAGACAGCGTAAGGAGGAACTGTTCAGCAGATCCCAAAGGAAGATCAGGATTAGCGATCTGTGCGTCCAGAATCTTATTCTTCTCCTCCTCAGTCGGAATCATGGTGGTCAGGATTTTCTAAATAAAGGAACAAACATAATCTTACAATATGCTAAACTGTGATTAACCCTTTCTGCTGAATCCGGCCAAAACCGGCCTCTACGGTCACCTTTAGGAATGGCCATATCCAGCCAAGAGAAGATTATGTTTGAAAATTTACCACCGGAATGACTGGCTCGATAACCGAGCCAGTCATTCCAGGGGTAAATTTTCCAAAAATATCCTTCTCTTGGCCTGCAAATGGCCATTCAATGAGCAAACATTTTGATTTTTTTTAAGGTTAATGTTCAAAATTTGTCAAAAAATGTATACTTAATGTATGTCTATTTATAGCTGAAGAGTAGACTATTTAAAAAATTGTTCATCACTGCAGTGCCTTTGCTCAGTTATTGTGCCAGTCATTGCAATGCTAAGATTTATAAAATAATCTTCCCCTGACCTGCAAATGGACATCCCTCACAATAAGTTCTAGCCAGATGGATAATTAAACAGGTAATATAGGATGGTGCTGATTCCTTTGTATGACGGTCGCCGTGACCTCAACCTTTGACATTGTAACCTCAAAATCCAAGTTTAACTGAAATTCCTATGCAATTGACCAAATAGGAACTATTAGTATATGGTGAGATGTGCAGTTAAATCCAAAAGCTTAACATTGGCAAAATAGTTTTCTACCAAGTTAATAATCACCATGACCTTTGACATTAATATCATCGTGACAACTTTTTGACAACTCTTCTATTCATGATTATAGCGATAAAAGATCTTTCCAGAAACCTGGGGAAAAGTGCAACATTAAATGTAAACACTTAACACTGGCAGAATAGTAGTTTTGTTCCAAGATTACAATGACATTGACCTTGGACTTTAATATCATCTTATAGACAGCACCACTATTTGCGAGATGAACACAACATACCATGTTATATTGTGAGTAATGTAAATTGAAAGCTCAGCAGTAAAATGTTTAATTCTCACCTCAATTCCCTCTTTGTTCATGACAGATATATCCATTTTCAAGATGGCCGCTTTGATGGCACGTGGTGGAGGAAGCACTGTCATGCCGATGTTGATGGCGTTCGAGCGCTTGGGGTCTAGCACTATAATCTCTTTCTTGTTGGTGTCTTGTTTCTGTGTAGGATTATAATGATAGTATGATGTTAATGACGATAATCAGAGCAGGCTTTTATCATGCAAAAGTATCTCTAACACAGCAGCCATCTTCACTACTCAATCCCACTTAGCCTCAGAAATGGCTTCTCCACTTGGTCTTGAGGAATGTCCATTTACATGCCAAGATAAGACAATTTTTGATAATTTATCACTGTAATCACGGGCTCGATGATCATGCCAGTCATACCAGCGTTAGATTTTCAAAACTAGTCTTTTCTTTACCTTCAAATTGGTATTTACTAAGTAAATATTTAAATTGTTTACAATTTTGATCAGTAAAAGATTAGGCCCCATGGTAAGCATGTTCAATACATCTGACATGTTATTTTGAGATTTACATTATAATTGATTGATATGTAAAGTAGACTGAGATGGCTGCTGGTTCCTGAGGGGGGATATACATGCGCTTGAACAACATTGTGCAGGTTTGACAGAGGCAAAACATCACGATCACGTTAACCCTTTAACACTCATATCAGCCAAAAATGGCTTCGGCAGTGGTCTTGAAAAATGTCCATTTGCTGACCAAGAGAAGACTATTTTTGAAAATTTACCACTGGCATGACTGGCTCGATAACCGAGCCAGTCATTCCAGTGGTAAATTTTCAAAAATACTCTTCTTTTGATCTGCATGCAAATGGACATTTTCTATTAGAAAATTGAAATTTTCTTGAACAGATTTGAGTGTTAAAGGGTCAATCAAGGTAGTAAAGATAATTACATTTGCATGCAACATTACATCTAGAATTTAGAGTTAAAATGATTATTTGAAACAATGAACATATTAATATTTAATTGAATTACACAAGAAAAATATTTCTACTGAATATTAACATGCCTACTTAATCAACTTTTACAACAATATTTAAACAAAAGCTGTTATATTTCAATTTTTAATAACTAATGCTTTTAAATGCAAATTAAGCTCTAAGACAATTATTTAAATAAGTACTAATAAACTGGTAGTAATCATTAATAAAAGCTGAGCACTGAATTAAATGAACAGATAAAGATGATATATTAAACTTAAGCGAAAAATAATTAACTTTGATTTGTCACAAAGCAGTAATTACTAACATTAGTCAGGGAAACTTTAGGTGTGCTAAACTCTTTCAATTTCCTTGTGATATAAGAAATAGTACGGTGAATTATTTTGAAATTAATGTTCTTGGAAGGCATTGTTAACCTGGAGGAGTAACTGCTTACAGAAAAATTAATTTCAAAATTTATTCTACAACTTTCTTGATAACTGGGTTAACTCGGGAGTTATCATTTGGACACTGATTCTCAGAATTCCCAGAATCTTAATTTCAATGTAACAACACGGGTAAACTGTTGAATATTTTGAAACTAATTTGACGGGAGACAACTCCCAGTCAACTTATTTTCGAAATATTCACCAGAATATCCATTAACCAAAGGTGTCCAAAAATGTTTCTGCAGTGGTCGTGAAAAATGACTATATTTTTTTTTTAATTTTCACTGGAATCCAAACCAGTCATTCTAGTGATAAATTTTCAAAAATAATTTTCTCTTGCTCTAAAAATTGACATTTTCTTTGGGAAAAATTGTAATTTCCTTAACTCTTACCACTCTAATGTCAAACTTTTAAATTTTGAAATTAAATTAAAAGATGAACTGGTGTTCATTTTTCAACAAATTTGGTGGACGATGGTGCTGTCGTAGACAGCAACATCGTCCACCAAAATTGTTGAAAAAATGTACACCAGATTCTTCGCTATCGAACCAATAAAAAATAGAATTTTGACATCAGAGTGGTAAGGGTTTAAACAAATTTGAGGACAAGAGTTAAATTGTAAATGTGTTTTAGAAATTGACCTTTCATGGATTAAAGGGTTAATGTGCAGGGGTCACCACAATAAACATACACATCTTATTTAAATCTATAACATTCAACACAGCCAAAATTTTCTTCGCAGTGGTCTTACGAGTTACGATATATATCCATTTGTCGACCAAGAGATGACTATTTTTGAAAATTTACTACTGGAATGACTGGCTCGATAACCGAGCCAGGCATTCCAGTGGTAATTTTTCAAAAATAATCATCTCTTGGTCAGAAAATTGACATTTTTTTCTGAGAAAATTTTAATTTTCTTGAACAAATTTGAGCGTTAAATGTTAAAGACTCGATGTTATTCAACAGGAGGACTACACTGACTTGTACTAGCAAACGCTTACCAGAATCTCCTGTTCAAGAAAACATGCGACAACATGTACGTGTTAGATGAAGATGCAGCAACAACATTGTCATCAATGGCGTATGAAAAAGAAATTGCGGACAAACATTTAACAACGTAATACACATTTACAACTACAGAAGACAGTAACTTGAATAGCGTATGCATTGACATGGTGCATAGCAGGACTGCAGCTAGATGACCGGTACACAGGTGTGCAGAGATATGGC
This sequence comes from Chaetoderma sp. LZ-2023a, assembly GCA_034401795.1. Lineage (NCBI taxonomy): Eukaryota > Metazoa > Mollusca > Caudofoveata > Chaetodermatida > Chaetodermatidae > Chaetoderma > Chaetoderma sp. LZ-2023a. Next base: position 125,962,297 of record CM067367.1, read on the forward strand.
TGAAAGAAAGCTACATATAACATCAGCATAGTATACATGACACAAGTATACATTAGAACTCTCATTGTCAAGTAAAAATAAAATGGCTTCTACTTTGTCTTTGTAAATGTTCAGTTGCAGATCATGCAGAATAGTGCATCCCTGCATGTGATAGAACCAGTCGATAAAGTTTCATCAAAATCTGATGAGCCATTGTTGATGAATAAGGATAATGAAAAACTTTGACAGAAATATCATCCAAAATATTCTATGTCCAAAACCATGAAAGAGACACGGGAAATTTCCCAAAAATCTGCTTAGTAATGATGGAGATTGCATCCCTGCATGGTACCGAATGAGTCTGTAAAGTTTCATCAAAATCAGATGATCTATTGTTGACTAATAACGTAAATGAAAGATTTTAACATAAATGAGACACGATTGATGTTGACGCCGACAACACCGATGCTGGAAAATGTAAACCCCATTGTTACTTCACTACAGGGGCGAGACACTAATGTAAATGCTACATAACTACACGGTTTTAGTAATTTTATTAACCCTTCAGTGTGGTCAAGAAAAGGTAAATATTTGCTTATTGAATGTCCATTTGCAGACCAAGAGAAGACTATTTTTGTAAATTTACCACTGAAATGACTGACTCGATTATCGAGCCAGTCATTGCAGTGGTAAATTTTCAAAACTAGTCTCCTCTTCGCCTGCAAATAGACATTCCTCAAGAAGACTGCAGAGGCCAGTTTTGGTTGGCTTCAACATTAAAGGTTTAACACTGAACACCAGTATGTGATCTACCAGACTTACTATGAACACAATATACCAGATATAGCAAATTATATCCAGCTCATGTAAGTAATATTTTGTTGAATAATTTGCAATTAATTTGACTGGAGCCTTAAAATTATTGAATAGCTTTGTCGTGAAATATTTGAGATAATAGGACTTCGGTCAGGACTTAAGTCAGAGCAGAGACATATAGACCCATATATACCGAGGCAAAGACATACTATTATGCTCTTACCTTCTGTTTAACCTCGCTTGTCTTGGTCCCAAACAGGAATTCCAGTCTTTCAGGGTCGAGTTGAACCGGAACCACCTGATTCCAGATTGTATCACCTGTGGTCTGTTGAAATGGTTGTTCCCGGATTTCCTTCCAATGAAGTCTCAATGTCTTCTTATTCTTCTTCAATGTCGACCCGGGTGCAGGTGGTAGATTCGGGTCAACTCGTGTCAGCATCGGAGAGCCAGGTGGCGGAGGACAGCCGGGTGGGGGCGGCGGTGGGGGTGGTGCGCCACCTAAACATGGAGGTGGAGGAATGCCACCAGGTGGAGGCGGTGGTGGTGGTATCATACCAGGCATTCCGAATGGCGGAGGTGGTGGTGGGATACCACCGGGACTCGGAGGTCCAAACCGAGGTGGTGAGAGAACATCTTTATCATCCTCATCTTTTAAATCCCTGAAGTCCATGTTCTTAATTAGAAGTGGTCGCTTAAGTGTTTGTTTAAGTTCATCCCACTGAATATCACTCTCTGTTTTCTTCTTCTCAATCTTGGGTGTGAGTTGCTGTCCGACCATTCCAGGAAGAGCCTGTTTCATCTGACCCATATCCTTCGGTAACGACGGACCAGTGGGACGATCTCCTTGAGGTGATGTCACAGGTTTAGATTTTTCGGTTGGTTCAGCCTTTGGACTAAATTTATCAATCAATGCGCCAGGTAACTTCCTATCTGGTGGCTCGTCTATTCTGGCATCTTGTCGTACATGTACCTGAGCGCCGGGAGAATGAGGAAATACCCTTGTCATTTCTTCCTCACCTTCTTCGCTCGGCCTCGAGATCTTGTATAGCATCCATTTCTTATCTGATTCTGAGGCATCGCCATTCTGTTGTTCCTGGTTAACGCCATGGTTATCATTGATCGCATTATGTCTGTTTTCCAGAGCACTGGACGATGGAGATGCTGGTGGTTGTTGTTGATTTTTCGGCTGTAAGGGTTTCCGCCGTGGAGATTGATCCTCTGTGCTAACATACCCTGATTCACGTGTGTCCTGTAACTGCAGCTGTCCGGCTTTATCAATCCCCTGAGCTTGTTTCTCGTCCTGAGACTGCGCTCGCTCAAATCTATTCCGCATCTGTGATAACATGCTTGGTTCATCTATTAGCAAACAAATATAATGTAATAACAATTACAGGTTTGTTGATCATTATTTACAGCCGTTTTTGTTAATACTTTAACGGTCAAGATTTGTCAAGAAAATCTAAAACTGTCACTAGTAAATACCCACTTGCAAGTCAAGCAAGTACTATTTTTGACAATTTGTAGCAGAAATAACTGACTCGTTTATTAAGCAAGTAATTCTACTTGCAAAGTCGTAAAAAATAGCTTTTGTGGCGTGAAAATGAACATTTCTTAAGGTCATTGCAGAGGTCAGTTTTGGCAGGCGTGACCAGGAAAGGATAAATCTAGATGTTAACAGCACACCTGTGATATATTTCCTTTAGCAGTGTTCTGCAGCATACACGAGTTAATGCTAAAATTTGTCACAGAATTGCCAGACCACCACATCCACACCATATTTTCCAATGGAAAATTTCCATAACAGGGTAATGATGACCTTGAGTCATTGACTGTAAAAGCCATATGATTCTGATGGCAATGTGCCAGTTAGTCTGTTGAAGATACTTTCATTGGAGCCTGAGTGATTGGGCAAAAATGGAATTATATTACTAATTTATGCAGCATAAAATTGACATTTAACCTTTTGACCTCAAAGTCATTGGTCTTTCTTGACCTTTGACCGTTTGATCCCCAAAGTGAAATTGGGAGCTCAAGTCTTATGTAGTTGTGTAGATTATTTCAACACAGCACGAGTCAATGTCCATAAAATGTGATTTCTATAATTGAGACACCACAACCATGACCTTTGACCTTTTGATCACAACATCAATAGGATTTCTCAGGGCCTTGATTCCAATGCACAAGCCATATTTGCTGAATATAGAAAAAGTATATTTATCAAACGGAAATGCACTTTTCATAATTGGATCACCATCATATTGACCTTTTGACCTCAGAGTCAAGAGGCTTGTTTGAATTCCACAGTGCAACCTGCAGAAGGCAGGTTGAAGATCCTTTTAGCAGAGCATATGCTATCATCTGAAAAAGCCAATTCAATAATTGGGTCACTATGGTCTTGGCCTTTGTCTAAAAATCAGGCCTCTTTAATCACTGCAAGGGCAAGTTTCAGACCAACATTGGCGAAGATCTGTTATGTAGTAGAACTTGAGCTAAATGTATCTTACAGAAATGGAAACATAGATGGACTGATGACCTAATGGATTGATGCACAAATACATGAAAAAACTCCCATGCTATATCCCCCTATTTATTTAGATGTTATGGGTGCTAATAACAATGCATGGACACAAACCAACCATTATATCAACTCAAAAACTTCTTAACCCTTTCACCAACGAATTCCCCATATCTCATTTTCAAAGCAACCATAAAATAAAACTGTTGAATATTTAAAATCATCCAGTCAAAAGAATTTCAAAATATTCTACAAACTAAGTTTTATATCGTAAAGAATATACATTTTCTAGGATTTGTGGTTATGAAAGGGTTAACCATGCTGATCGGTTAGTGAAATATAACATCTATCAAACAAACATTAACCCTTTTACTGCTGCTGAATTGCAAGCTTCCATTAGTCCCCTCTCGCCTGTATGTGAGCTATGCATTCAGCAACTGAATGGTGTTGCTGAAACATGTTGCTGACTCAGATAGCAACACATTCAGCAAAAACATTCTTTTAACCCGTTAACCCTTACAGACCAGAAACAGATTCTTTACGATGTAAGGAACATTCCGTTAAATCTTTTGATAATAATTTGACTGGGAAGCTCCCTGTGGTAGCAAGAACTTCAAGTCAAATTACTTTTCAGATATTCAGCAGTGTCCATGTATGCTGTCTTTAAATTGAAACACTGGAATTTCAAGAGTAGAATGGCTAAAGCACATTAACAACTCTTTAATGGTCATACCGGCCAAAACCAGCCTCTGTTATGGTCTTGTGGAATGTCCATTTACTGGTCAAGCGAAGCCTATTTTTGGAAAATTTACCACTGGAATGACCGGCTCGATAACCGAGCCAGTCATTCCAGTGGTAAGATTTAAAAAATTATCTTCTCTTGGTCTGTAAATGGACATTCACTAAGCAAATATTGCAATTTTCTTGACCAATCTTGACCATTTAATGATTAATAATGTTTCTATCAACTGCCAAGGAATGTTGACTTGTGAATTCAGCAGGTTAGTGTGTAATGAATAGCTGGTCAGTACTAAATACAACAATAAACAAAACTTCATTGCATGCATTATGGGTAATCGCTAAACTAAAAGACAAATGTTATTATGATATTAAACAATCTTAGCGTGAATCAACATTTACCTTCATAAGAATAGAAATGATGGAAATATATAATATAATAATATATATCTCTTACCAAGTGATTCAACATCGCTCAGTGAACTAGTCGATGTCCACTTGGCCTGGTCCTTCGTCGCGGATACACCGCTACTAATCGTACTTGAGGATGATGTGCTTACTAAGGACAAGTTATCCGGATCTGGGCGCGCCATGTACCTCGTCAATGATTCCAGTTCTTTACTATTACCAACATGAGGCGATGCGTCATGGTCAGACTCTATATTAATAATGGCTGGTTCAGGTACATGTTTTTCCCGAACACAGAAGTTCTGCTCTGGTGTGAGACGGTTGAGATCTTCCGCCATAGCGAGAGCGGGATAAATGTCATTTAGGGCAGCATAACCCAGATACGGCGCATCATGTTCATCTACTGATCTATGTGTGTTTTTAATCGCTTCATAAGATGTTAATTCTACAGGATTACTGTTGTCTGACTGTTTACGATGATGGACTATGTTCTGGTGATTGGTGTTCCTCCCATTGCACAGATATCCCTCACTCTTATGGCTACTCATTGGTCTATCATCATTACCGATATCAGGCTTTTGAGGGTTATGCTCCATGTCACCAGCACTTCTTTGTCGACGCATTCGCTTCTGTTCCAGGTCTTTCTTCAAATTCTCGAGTGTCTCCATCTGAGAACGTTTCTGCTGTGCATGCTGCACCCGACGTGATAAACTATTCTGTCGACGCAAGCTGACAGATTTTGGAAGCTCCTCCGTGGTCTGGCCATTGGAGTGAAATTGTTCATTCTCCAAAATTGTACATGGAACACTTGGACTCAAATCATTAATATCTTTATCATTCTTATTATTATATAGCGTATTATTCAGAGCGGACTTATAAGCATGGCTTTCAGATGCTTGTTTATCATCTTCATTTACATTATTCTCTATTTCTGAACACAACTGAGGATTCTGGGAATGTGGAGGTAAACAGTGCATTGTGTCACTATGCGAAGCTTGTCTGGTATCATTGTATAGTGTTTGGCTTGTATTGTCATATGAAGGCTGGTTTATACTCAGTGTCTGCCCACCATCATTATTTGATGCCTGCCTCATATCATTATTTGGGGTCTGCCTACTGTCATTATACGATGTCTGCCATTCATCGCTATTTGGTGCCTGCCTTATATCACAATGTGGTGGCTGCCTAATATTGCCGTACACTTTCTGTCTTGTATCATTATTTGGTGTCTGCTGTGTATGACTATATGGTGACTGTTGGGTATCAGGACAGGGCACTTGCCGTGAATCATTATATAATCCTTGCTGTGTATTGTTATATGAAGGCTGCCTTACATCAATATTTGGACCATGTCTTGAATCAATAATTGATGGCTGCCTAGCATTGCTATATGATGTCTGTGTTGTATCGCTACATGGCTCTTGCCATGTGTCATTATACAAAGCTTTCCTGGTATCATTATACACCGCCTGCCTTGTATCACCATAAGGTACACTATACACAATAGATTCATTTTCACAAGCATCAATATTGTTTGAGTGTTGTGAATTATCACTATAATCTTTATCTTGACTAAGTCTAACATTTAGAGAATTCTTATAACTCGGCTGAACCGCTTCAGTCATATAATTGTTGTAGACAATATTAACTTTCTCGCTATCAGGTGTTGGTTTCTGAGAATATTGGTAATCATCAGTTTGACCGGAATCTCCATAGTCACCAGGTGCCAGCCTACTACAGTTCTGGTTCCTATCACCTGTCTCATGTTCATAGTTTATTAACGAGTTTTCACGGCTAGAATCATCATCATAATTAGCGTTTGGCTCCTCAGATGAATAACTACTTCCGTCAAAGCTATAATCTTGCTCATTATAATCCTGTCCATTGGGTGGAACACGGTCCTGTTCATTCACATTATTATGGCGCATTTGGTGATGATACTGCCATTCCTGTAATTCTTTAATTAGGCATCGTTGTCGTTCCCGACGGACACTTTTGTACTTTGGGGGTTGTCCTACATAAATCAACAACAACAACAACACGGAATAACATGCAAATCAACAAGCAACTTGAAAGAAAACTAAAGCCACAAACTAATGCTTTCAAAAGAATACACAACCACTGGTCAGTCACTAGGGCTATTTAACATGGGGAATGAATGGAGTTATACTGCGTAGCAAATTTAGCTGTACTGACCATGTTATGACCGCGACATATTGGACAAAATCAGAATTTATTTGCCAGACATTTTTTCAAAAACAATTGTCCAAAATATGTTATTTTATTAAAATTTTTATAAATTATTTGATGCTGCTAACTTACACTGTTATGAAGAAAAGAAAAGTCCTTACCACATGTCGTCTGACAAATGCATTTTAACCCATTAAGGACAAAGCCGGCCAAAACCGGCCTCTGCAGCAGTCATGGGGAATGTCCATTTGCAGGCCAAGAGAAGAGTATCTTTGAAAATATACCACTGGAATGACTGGCTCGATGACTGAGCCAGTCATTCCAGTCATAAATTTTCAAAAATAGTTTTCTCTTGGCCTGCAAATGGACATTCACTAAGTAAAGATTTAAATCTTTTCAAAATATTTTGTCATTAAAGGGATAAAGTTATCCAAACCAAAACTTTTCTAGTTTCAGGGTTTTTAGATAATACTGATGAATAGAGGTTACTTGACTGAAACACCACTTCAAGCAATTTCTTTTCACACTTGGTCTGCAAATCTACATTTTCTATGAGAAAATAAAGATTTTTTTTACCAAGTTTGATTGTTCAGCTGGTTAGCCAGTATACTCTAATGTCTGACCAGTGTGGTAACATCAATATCTGCTAACTAGTGTCATGGCCACACCACACGCACACATACAGAACGGGAAGCAATGAACAGAATAACTCAAGAATACAATTTACCGGTACCGGTAAATCAATTGACTTAATGCATCTATCACACCGATTAAGTTTTCCACAAGGCCACACACAACTACAAATATTCATGATCTGTTTTGTTCAAGCTAGCTTTTACACCCATATAATCATGAACTATGGACAGGGCTGGGCCAGATTAATGAAGATGTTTTAGAGGCTGGAGCATCCAGTATAAAATATCAAGTAATTTCCACCTATTTGAAAAAGTCCACATTTAACAAATGAATGGCCAGAAATGCCCTCTAAAATAATTGAGATTTCATAATTTTCCTGAGGCGAGTTCGGGTTCCCTCCCCTCCACTCATTAAACCCTTAATCTGACAGTGAAACAGGATAATAAATGTGAACCATACTGAATAATCTGACAAGAATTTCACAAGAAGTTTCACAATAATCTGGATAATTTTAAAGTTTGGATACGGATTATTAATCGTGATAAGATTGGCTGAAAGTGTTGAAATAATATGTCCATCTACTGACATTGTTGCTTTATTGAGTTCTTATAAAAGTCATGTGTGCATGCAGCTGTTTGCCTGCCTGCATGAGTGTATATGTGTGCATGCAGGTGTTTGCCTGACTGCCTGCCTGCATGAGTGTGTATGTGTGCATGCAGGTGTTTGCCTGCCTGCATGAGTGTATATGTGTGCATGCAGGTGTTTGCCTGCCTGCATGAGTGTATATGTGTGCATGCAGGTGTTTGCTTGCCTGCATGAGTGTATATGTGCGCATGCAGGAGTTTGCATGCCTGCATGAGTGTGTATATGCGTGTGGATGTTTAGATGGACCACAAGATCATTCATTTACAGAGATCAGACACATTCATCACATTGCTCTAGATGCATGTTGTGATCTAACAGATTCTAATTGTGAATTATTAGTCATCTTCAGCACATCACAAACATTCATGCAGTTAACTCTTTAACCTTCAAAATAGTTCAAGAAAATTTAAATTTTCTCTTTGAAAATGTAATTGCAGACCAAGAGAAGATTATTTTTTAACATTTACCACTGGAATGACTGGCTCGGTTATCAAGCCAGTCATTCTAATGGTAAATTTTCAAGAATAGTCCCTCTCGTGGTCAGCAAATTAACATTTTTGATTGATATGATGGTTAGTGTTAAGGTTTGTAAGTATTTGACACCTACGCTCACAGTTCATTTACATCCCACTACTTTAGATCTAGGCTTCTATTTAACCATTTACAGGCCAAATTTGGTCAAGAAAAGTTTCAATTTTTATACAGAAAATGTGTTTGCAGTCCACATTATTTTTGAAAAATGAACACTGGAATGATTGGCTCGGTTACTGAGCTAGTCATTCAAGTGGCAAATTTTCAAAAACAGTTTTCTCTTGATCGGCAAATGGACATTTCTCCGGACAACTGTAGAAGTAGTTTTGGGCTGGCTTGAAAGGTGTAATGACAGACGCATCCATACATCAGTTTACTCCTTAATGGTCAAGCTGGACATAAATTCCTTCTGTAAGGGTCTTTTTGAAAGGTCACTTCGTGGACCAGGACAAGAATATTTTAGAACACTTACCACTGGACATCCGAATGACTGACCAGTCAATACAGTATGAAAGAATCTAAAATATTATTATGATTTTAAGTCTTTAGGTGGACATTGTACATTTTCTAGATCAATTTTGACCAGTAAATGGGTTAAACCAAATGTATACCTTGCATATTAGATATTAGTAACGTCATAAAATATGCTACGTTAGGAAACACTTGTTCTGTGTACTTACGAGGAGGCGACTCTTCAGTGCCGTTAACCTGTATGAGAGGACCGTGTTTACCCTGACCCACCGGTGACATATCGTTGCCATGGGGACTGGTGAGACCAGGATGTGGAGTTTGTGGCTGAGATGGTGACACCTGAGATTGTTGTTGACCTTTGTTCCAGTCACCATGGTCACTGGCCAAGTATTTGTTGTTCATTCTGTGCAGAGAAAATGACCAAAATACACCGAGATTAATCTTTAATGGTCAGGATTGGTCATGAAAATTATAATTTGTCCTTTATTAATGTTCATTTGCAGGCTAAGAGACTTTTTGACAATTGACCAGTGGAATAACTGGCTGAGTTATTTACCCAGGTACTCCAGTGGTAAATTTTCAAAGATGATCTCTTGGCCTGCAAATGGACATTTCCTAAGACCACTGTAGAATCAAAAAAGCATCCACTTTTGTTTCCATGAGAATTGTTAATACTTACCAGACATACTATTATGATAATGTCTATTATCTAGTCTAGCTCAAAATAAACAATTAAAAACTCTGCACTCTCCTGGTCCTGCCCATACTGTGTACGGGAATTACCATAGCCCCAGGTACTGAGTCAATTCCCAATCACAGACAGATTCGTCTTATATTTGCTTTGACAAACAGTGAAAGCAGCTCAGCCTCACCTCAGCGGGGCGGCTGAGGAAGGGCCATAGTACATCTGGTAAGTATTAACAATTCTTGTAGAAACAAAAGCGGATGCTTTTTTTATTCTACTTCGAATAATACTTACCAGATGTACTATTATGATAAACTCCGGATTTCGACAGCCAAGAACATCCGGTGGGAGGAGGTGCGGCTCGAACCAGCTCTCAACTACCATCCGACAGAGAAGTTTGAGAAGAGACTAGAACCCTGACATATGCTTGGATTCCGCCATCTGACCTATAGAGTGCTAAACTTTCATGGTCTAGACTGTGCTAATGATGCTGCTAGTGCTCAGACTTGATGGACGTTCGCACGATCAATCTGCCTTCCTGTAGCGATTTTGTGCGACATCTGAATAGCATCGACTATCCAACGAGAAATAATGTCTTTCGAGGTGCGAAGATGAGGAGCATTGAGACATAACCACAGACTTGGGGTCATCTCTCCACTCCTCAGTACATTTCTTATACATTTTCAGACATCTGACAGGACACCAAGCAGAAGACTTTGGGTCATGTCTAATTAAACTTGGCAAATTGACCGGCTGTCCTGGATATTGAAGTGACTGGTTCTAAGCCAGGAAACAAAGACGTGGTAGTAGTCTCACACCTTCACCCGTAACGACAAAACGGTCTTGTTCGGCAGAAAGTGCATGAATTTCGCTTCTCCTACTTGCCGAAGCTGCTGCAACCAAGAAAACTGACTTAATAGTTAACAGTTTAATATCTATAGATCTAATTGGTTCAAAGCTCTCCAAGTGTGATACCAGCGATCGAAAAGAAGAAGATTGGTTCAAAGGGAGCATGCTGTAAAACCTGTAGAACAAGAGATAGATTCCATGCTGGGATCGGAATTGGCTGTCTAGGTCGCAAATTGCTCATTCCTTTAATAACTTCATTTAAAGTGTCGCTCTCCACTCCTACAATGGCCAGACTGGGAATGACTGAAGCTAATGCAGATTTATATGCTGCTAGGGTTGAAGGTACAAGCTTGTCAACTTCATATAAATGACAAATAAAATCTGCTACATGTTGAACAGATGCAGAAAAGGGATTAATATCTCTTCCCGTACACCATTCTGCAAATTTGTTGATTCTATAATTATATGACCTGGTGGTTGACCCCCTTCTGGCTGAAGCAACAAAGTTCGTTGCTTGCTCAGAAAAGCCACCCATAACTGCACGCTGCTTGATAACATCCATGCAGTCAATTGGAACATTTCCGGTCTGTCGTGGAGATACAGACATTTGTTCTGAGAGATCAAATCCCTTCTGTCTGGAAGAGGGATTGGATTGCAGACCAGAAGGTCCCGCAGATCCGTGAACCATGATCGGTCTGGCCATTGAGGGGAGATCAGTAGTATGTGGCATATGCCCTCTCTTATCTTTGCCAGAACTTTTGGGATAAGAATCATTTTGGAAGATACGCATACGCGTACATTCCCTTCCAACTTATCGCCAGTGCGTCTACTGCTAGAGCTAGCGGGTCCAGGATCGGTGACATGTATGGGACCATCTTTGCGCTTCCTTTCATCGCAAATAGATCCACATTTGGCTTGCCCTAATGTTTGAAAAGACCCTTCGCTACCGATTGGTTGAGCTGCCATTCCGTTGGATGACAAATCGTCTTTCGACTGAGAGCATCCACTAGAATGTTCAATCTTCCTGGAATGTGTGCTGCCCGAAGAATAATATTCCTCTCTTGGCAATGCAGCAGAAGGTTGCAAATCATCATACACAACTCTGGTGATCTCGTCCCGCCTTGGCAGTTCAAATAAGACACCACTGTTGAGTTGTCTGTCCTTACTAGGACAATCTTTTCTCAGATTAAGTTCTCGAATTTTCGAAGTGCTAATGCCACCACTAATAATTCGAGAACATTGATGTGTTTCTGCGATCCCATTCCCCTGACACTGATAGATTGTCCAATACTGCTCCCCAACCCGTCGTCGATGCATCTGTGAAGATGGACATCTGCGGTTGAGGAGGCTGCATAATGAACTACCTTCTCCAGAGATACTAGTAAACCCAGTATTCTGAGAAATTGACGCGCCATCAGATAGGCTCCTAGAGAAACTGACTCCGGTACTGCAATCAAACTCCTGACTCTGCTCTCCGCCAGAAAAAGCTACACCGTCCCTGAGATTGAAAAATATTCCCTGATATACAAACTCCTTGGATGGAGTCAACTCTGATTCCTCTAGATTCAAATCCATTCTAGGTCCTTTAGTAAGGCCAGGACTACCTGAAGATTGTTGCGCGGAGTGACTGGATTCCCCGCCTTCAGCAGCCAGCCATCTATGTAAGTATGAACAGCTATGTTTCTCCTGCGAAGATAAGAAGTCATGGTGAGAACCAATTTGGTGAAGACCCTCGGGGCTGTGATCAGACCGAACGGAAGCGCATTGAATTCCCAAACATTGTCTTGGAAAGCAAAGCGAAGGTATTTCTGAAAAGGAATTGACATTGGAATATGAAAATATGCATCCTTCGGATCTATCGATACTGTCCACAAGTCTTTTCTCAGCCCTGTCATCACCGCTGCTACAGTCTCCATCTGAAATTTTGGTGAAAGAATGAATTTGTTCAGCAGTTTGAGGTTGAGAATCGGTCTCCAACCTCCGGTGCATTTCAGAACGAGGAAAACTATTGAATAGAAACCTAGGGAGGACTGATTGCGGACTAGATGAATCGCGTTCTTCTGCTGAAGATCATTGATTTCTGAGCAAATGACATCTAGACGGGAGTCCAAACCGGAGTTGATGTTAACGGAACTAACGATTGACGGATGAGCCAGTCCGGTTCGTAGCCGTTTCTTAACCAATGACAGACTAAACAATCTTGCACGACCTGTTCCCACTGGTTTGAGAACAGTTGAAGTCTGCCTCCGACAGTAGGAATCTGCACACACCTCGCGGTCGATATTGCACAATAAGACGTTAATTCGCTTGGGTGACGATTCTCGACTCCCTTCATTCCCATTGGAAACCCTTCAGTTCCATCCCCCACGCCAACTCTCGCGGCTTCTTGGAGTATGACGGTCCGGGACCGCCGCTACGGCCATCCTTACGGTAGCCACCGCGACACGAACCGCCACCCTTCCTATCCTCCTCATACGGCCTCTTACTATAGAGGACTTGTATGAGGCTGAACGGCCATGTCCCTGTGAATCGGATTCCCGATGGGCATTACGGCCAGAAGAACGGAAGGGCAATCTCTGGCGCTGCCTCTGTTGCTCATGCCGATGCTGTTTGTAGGACCACTGCGGCTGAGTCCTATTCGTCGACTTCCATGACTTGTCGACTACTTCTTGTTCTGCGACCATTGACGCAACCTTGGATAGAGCTTGCCATGCCAAGCCACCAAACAAGCCCGGACCAATGAAGGGCGCAGAAGATAATGTAACCCTCATCTCAGGTCCTGGTTCTACGCAATCGAGAACCATTCTCCGTCGCTCCGCCAATGATCTGGTGATCACCCTGGCCAGGCAATCCTGTGACAAGCGCATGGTGTCCCGGACAACTCCGGGAACAGCCTCAGGCACTTCCCCACCTTCTGCCACGCAGGTCAGCATACCCTGCAAGATGGTCCAGCCGTGCGAGAGTGCAGTTATGGCCGTTCTCGCCCCATCCTCAATGAAAGTCAACTCATTAAAAGGATCTTTGTTAGCCTGGGAAACCAAAGGTCGAGAACGACCCTTAGATTTCCCAGCCAACGGCCTATTCAATGCCTCTCTTTCCCCGACTGAAAGCTGAGGAGCATGAGCATATTGATGATAGGCCTGCTCCGGAAAGCGGACCCTACTCCTAATCCCCCTAGGGCCTTGGGCAGCGAATAATCTGGCTGAACCAAACGGTATGCCGCAACGTCCATAATATCAGAAGTCTGCGTGTCCAAGGGGAGCGTCAGCATGGCCGAAGAGCCACTTGACAGCGTGCTAGCCGCTCGCTCTGACATCCGCTCCATTGCCAGATCGTGCTGAGATCCTTGATCCGATGCCAACCCGAGATGGTCGGACATCCAGCCAAGGACCTGCACCCATTCAGCTTCGGTGCAGAATGTTGATTCGTCCATTGAAGGACTACCATTTTCATCCTCTTTCTCACCCTTGGATGAGTAGGCCACCGACGATCCATGCTGAGAGCTATGAACCACACGTCTTTCAACACGAAGTGGATCCATAGCCCGACTACTCGTGGTTCCAGTATCTAGCGAATCGGCAGACATGGATTCACTGCAGTCCATCGGCTCCAGCACAGGAGCCGGGACTACAGCCGCTACTACGGCAGGCAACGGAATTCCAAGAGGAGCCGTCCTCACTGACTCTGTGATGCCAATGGGAGTCTTAAAACACGGCTTCAACGGCAACGCGGCTTGAGCAAGATCCGGTTGAAAGATGCCCGATGGAACATCGACATCCCCACCCGGCTGACAGACCCGCGGGAGGTACTAGTGTCTGCCACCTGAGAAAGCTCCACATGCCAGAGTCTTCCATCAGGAGGAAATCTTCCTCCGCCGTCGGCTCTTGAGCCAAAGCAGGAGGATGGACAGGTGCTCGTTCCTCCACAGAACTGACCGGACCACCGATAGGTTGTCCTGCACCAGCCTGCATTGTCGGAACTGTGGACTTGAAAGACTCGAACATCGCCTTGAATTGGGCTGCCCAAACACCCAAGGCCGAGTCCATATGCTCATTCAGACGCTCTTCTAAACCTTTAACAGACGCCTGATCCACCTTGTCCCTCGCGATCCTCTCCAAACGTGCACGCCAATCACGATCGAACTCCACCACCAACTCCGACAACCACTTCGCACATACATCGCAAGGACTCCCAACCTTGCACTTCGCGCAGGCAACGCAGTGATGATCGGAAAACTTCCGTTTCATGAAACGGTTGCAATGCCCCTTCACTTTCTGCGAATGCAGAGTAAGAATTAAAACGCTGTACATGATATACGATGACGAGCAACACGCACAATTTACTTGATTGTAATTTAAAATTACTTAGAAACATTAACTTTCTCATAGATTAATGATAATCAAGTCTTTAGGCAGGAAGTATTTGAAAATTGTTAGAGTGAAATTTTATAAACACGACTTGGTAATTAACTAACGTCAAAATAGCGAAGAACTATAGACCGATCACTACATACACCCTTGTCAATGAAGTGAGAGCTAAAGAACGGTCTAAAACAGAGTGCATAGACACACCAAGCCAAACAAACACGTTAATCATGGGCACCGCCATCTTGGCTACGGGCGCATCCATCTTGGAAGGAACCGAGTCACGTGAGAAATAAACCGAGTACCCGGATAAGATTAACCAGTTAACGGGTAACGGAGCGACTCCAACAATGGCTACCATTTTAAAATAATGTGCCAATTTAAGGAAATTTTAATCAGTCATTATGGCATGAATGTATAAATTATAGATTGATACAACCTGCACCTGTGATGACTTTCCCTTTCCTTCCATGAAGCCAGCAATGAGATAACGATAACACGCTAAAAACCACTAAAATTGACTAATCTTGAGCACAAGAAAACATGCGACTTTCAAAGTCAGCAAAATAGACGAATCTGACTGTGATTGGGAATTGACTCGGTACCTGCGGCTATGGTAATTCCCGGACACAGTATGGGCAGGACCAGGAGAGTGCGGAGTTTTTAATTGTTTATTTCGAGCAAGACTAGATAATTGACATTATCATAATAGTACATCTGGTAAGTATTATTCGAAGTAGAAGCCGCTGTCAGCTGTATGTATGATTACTGTATCCTGACAGTTACATGGTTATGCAATAAAGATAAAGATGTCAACCTTTTTTGCAGGCAATTTTCTCTTCATCTTGTCGAATATAAAGCCTGATTATATTGCAATATTATAATAGAGTATGCTATACTACACACGTTGCGATCTAAAATCAGTGAAAGACTGTTTGTATGATAGCTGTATTGATCCTATATACAAAATTGCAGAATTCAGTAGATTTCTGTCCAGCTACTTTGAAAACCAGCTTCCGGAGTATAGCCACAATTACAACTCACCCATACTTACAACGCAAGATACTGAATATTTGTATGGCGTATTATTTTGTATTTAAGGGTCTTGTGGTGTTCTACTCACTGTTGTTGTCCTGCTCTCCTATCATCTACAGGACTTGGTTTTTGCTGTTGTTGCTGCTGTTGTGTTGGTGTTCGAGGCTTGCCTTTAGGTCCTGGAGGCCCTGTAGAGAAGCGACGTGACTTACGCCCCACATCCTCTTCACTCTTAATTCTTGGTGTGCGTCTATAATAAACAAATACATAAACAATCAGCATAGACAGCTACAGCACCCTGTCAGATTAGTTTCAAAATATTCAACAGCTTACCGGTATAGTTTTCTGGAAATTTATAGTCAGGGAGTTCAGGGATTGATCGATCCCGACACGAACGAAGTGTGGGTAGAGATTAGTTAAAGATGGGCGGGGCATAGGTAAAACTGGATTCATCCATTGGTAGTAAGACTTCTGGCTTTTTAAATAAATATTTTGAATGCATTTAAACAATTAATTAAACCATTATGGTAGGTTGAGTTGAAATAGAATTGGTTAAATGTTTTGCAGATAATGGCCATAGAAATACATGAGACAAACAGGACACAATTTATTTGCCCACACAACGTCACACATTGAACTGATTAATACGTCTTCTCTTGTCAACCACACAGTGAATACAAGTCATTCTCATCCCATGCTTAGACCTTTAATCGGCTTGACCTGCAGTGCTCTTGAGGACTGCCCATTTGCAGATTAAGAGATTACTTTTGGAAATTTATCAACGGAATGACTGGCTCAGTAACTGAGCCAGTCATTCCTGTGATAAATTTTTAAAAATAGTGTCCTCTTGGCCTTCAAATGGGTATTCACTAAGCAGAAATTAAGATTTTATTGCAAAATCTTAAGCATTAAAGTGTTAATTTCGTGAATATTACCTGAGATTTCTGATTGTTAATTAGTGAATATTACCTGAGATTTCTGATTGTTAATTAGTGAATATTACCTGAAATTTCTGATTGTTAATTAGTGAATATTACCTGAGATTTCTGATTGTTAATTAGTGAATATTACCTGATATTTCTGATTGTTAATTAGTGAATATTACCTGAGATTTCTGATCTGTTTGAAGTCTTCCTCACCATCTTCATGCTTCAATGCAGCCTAAAACACAAAACAAGCGCAGGTTCAAGTGGTAGATCAATGAGAATTACACGTCTCACACCGGTGCAAATACAGTACAGCTGAGAAATACTTTAACATGTTCGCAGAGAAAAATCACAAAACATGTTACAGTAAGTAAGAAATATTCTGTATCATATTTTGAACATAATCAGATTGGAAGACATTGCTGCCTTAGGCAGGGAAGCAATGTCTTCCAATCCAATTATGTTCAAAATATTCAACAGTGAGTTTTATTTTGTTTTGGAAACCGTTTATGTTATCTCTAAGCTGTACCCGGATATTACTGATATTGCAAACGGTAACTCTGGTTACGGCCCAAATAAGCACTCTGATTGAACCCCACCCGTTAACTGTTAAGTCATGTCTTTGTCATCAGGCTAGCTAGGCAGAGAGATTGATAAGGATATGGCTTAATGATTGATTTTAGATACGAAACCCATGGCAACCGTTAACTGTTAAGTCATGTCTTTGTCATCAGGCTAGCTAGGCAGAGAGATTGATAAGGATATGGCTTAATGATTGATTTTAGATACGAAACCCATGGCAACCGTTAACTGTTAAGTCATGTCTTTGTCATCAGGCTAGCTAGGCAGAGAGATTGATAAGGATATGGCTTAATGATTGATTTTAGATACGAAACCCATGGCAACCGTTAACTGTTAAGTCATGTCTTTGTCATCAGGCTAGCTAGGCAGAGAGATTGATAAGGATATGGCTTAATGATTGATTTTATATACGAAACCCATGGCAACCGTTAACTGTTAAGTCATGTCTTTATCATCAGGCTAGCTAGGCAGAGAGATTGATAAGGATATGGCTTAATGATTGATTTTAGATACGAAACCCATGGCAAATTCTATGCTTATTCAGGAGTTTAGGATTTTAATTTTAATATCATTACACAGTATCCAACGGTTAAGTGGTAGTTGAAGTTAGATTTCAGATCCTTTAATAACAAATAACTGATGCTTCTGAATGGATAGATGAAGATTTCTGACAATAATTGTCAAAAAGAAAACAATATCTTTAAACAATAGATTCTAATATAAAGCCAGAATGATAAGAATCGGATGAATGACAAAATATGGTATACATTTAATTGCTAAAACCATCTTCAGTCTAACCTCGTAAATCCTGAATTGCTCGACTAAGTCAATATCAGTTCCCCGTCGACCAATGTGTTTCTTCGTGATCCGTTCCATACCCAGTTCCTCCAATGCATCTGTGATGTCATAGAATGAGTCCTGGTCAGGAACTGCATTCAGGACCTGGTCAAGGGAAGCATGATGTCATAAACAACTGACCATCTATATACAACAGTAAATAATGGCAATGTCCAGAAGCCTGGATTCTAGAAACAAAGCATGATAAAGCTGATAGCTTTTAACCCTTTAATTGTCAAACTGGACAAAAGGGGTTTCTGCACTAGAAGACTATTTTTGAAAATTTACCACTGGAATGACTGGCTCGGTAACCGAGCCAGTCATTTCATAGGTAAATTTTCAACCAGAAATGTGGTTGCAATACAACCATGAAGCTCGACTTTATGATTTTACATTGAACTATGAAGCTTGACTTCAAACATAAAATAAATATAGAAGGCTTATCAATACCCTTATCAACAAGAGGTCCAAAGGGCCTGTAACGCTAACATGGACTATAAGGATTTGAACCATTTACATTAAATATCGGTACACATGGATCATTTTTGAAAAATCAGATGGCCAAAAAAGAAATTAACCAATCAAAATTCTTGTTTGATATGTTAAAGTCTACCACGATAGGATCTAATTAAGGAGTAACATTTTCAATGGTTCTGGAAAATTAAAAGAAAATCCAAATGGCCACCAAAAAAAATCAACCAAACAAAATTCTGAATAGTAGTTCTAGAGCCTACCACACAATAGAATCACTATAGGTCAAATGTGGATAAAATCCACCAAGCAGTAATGGAGATGAATTTCACAAAAAATTGAACCATTAAAATTCTGTTCTGGAGCCTAGCGCGATAGGGTTTGTCCAGCCAACTAGAGTTGAAATCTGTCAAGCGGTTAATGATAAGTAGCATTTTGATGATTTCCGGTAAATCTTTCATAAAATCTAAGAGTTCAACCTAGATTTTTACCCAAAAACATGACCAATCAAAATTGTATATACATGCTCTGAAGCCTAGCTCAATAGGATCCTTCCAACTATAGTAAATTGAAATCTGCCCAGCGGTTAATGAGGCGTAGCGTTTTGACAATTTCCGCTTAATTTTTCATAAAGCTTAAGATTTTCCTAAAAGACTTGACCAATCAAAATTCTGGGTTCTAAAGCCTCGACCCAAAGGGTCCTCCCAGCCAAATTAGGTTGAAATCCGTCAAGCGGTTAATGAGGAGTAGCATTTTTAAGCAAAAATTGATGGAGGGACTGCGAATGACAGATGGTCGCCATGCATACCAGTGACCTTTGACCTTTTGACCTCAACATCAGTGTGATGCTGTGCCATAATAAGGAGACATGTGTCCAAGATTGGGTCCAGTATGATTAACCAAACATGAAGTATAAACAGAAAAGTTGAGCAAAACAGAAAATGTTAAAGTTGAAAAGAACTTTTTTTTTTATCAGTCACAGTGACCTTGACCTTTGACCTTTTGACCCCAAGGTCATTGTGTGATGCCATGGCATTATCAGGAAGTATGTGCCCATGTTTGGGTCCAGTATGATTTAGCAAACATGACATATAAACAGAAGTTGATCCAAACGTAAATTGGATGACGACGACCCCACCGCCGCCGGACGACGGGCACGGTATTGCAATAGCTCGTTTTACTTCGCAAAGTTGAGCTAAAAATAATCTTCTCCTGGTTTTAAAATGGACATGTTATATGAGAAAACTGAACATTTTTAAAACAAATTTGAGGGTTAAAGGATTAAGACTAGCTTTACTGATTTCAATTATTATGATTCTGTTGAATATTTTGAAACTCATTTGACTGGAAGCCATTGCTGCCTATGGATCAATAGATAAAACTACGATAATTGGAACAATAATTTATCCAATAATGCTCCTGTTTTAGGTCAAGCCTTATATAACACACCTGCAGCTGAATTAGGATGATAATTTTTATTTACAAATTTAAATTTCTCAACAATATCCAGGCCTTCCGACAGAGATGTAATTAATTGAAATAGTAGATATTTTAAGCAATTCACGTAATTATATTCAGAAATACACAATTGTATGATGCAATATAATGTCATCTGAATATCTTTATTATTTATTAATTGTGTATCATCACATGCATGCACCAACACACACACAGACACATTCCGCAAGCGCGACCACCATAACACTATTCAACATTTCATCAGTGCCAACTATGCGAAAGATATCTGGCAGGCCGCCATTAATGTTTTCACACCTTATTGCTAATCATTAGATAGGTTTCCAATGCTTTATAATAGACATCGCAAAATGTACATTGCCATTACATATTAACCCTTTCATTGACAAATTCCCTATATCTTATTTTCAAGGCAACATCACAGAAAAACTGTTAAATATTTTGACATTAATTTAACTGGAAGCCAATGCTGCCTAAGGCAGCAATGGCTTCCAGTCAAATTAATTTCAAAATACTCAACAGAATAAATTTTATATCGTAAAGAATTAACTTTTTCCGGAATTTGTCGGTGAAAGGGTTAACTATTCAGAATATTCAAGTCAATATTATAACGGAACTCGGCAATAACACATCAAGCATTGTTTACTAAGTGGATAATCGCATCTCAATTAATAACACTCGTACTGCTGAATTTGTGCCGTAACCCTGTGTCGAAGGTGGCCAAAAAAACAGCCTCTGTTGTGGTCTTTCCCATTGTCTATTTGCAGGCCAAGATAATACTTTTTGAAAAGTTGCCACTGGAATGACTGGACCATCCTGCCAATCATGTCAGGGATAAATTTTCAAAAATAGTATTATCTTGGTCTGTAAAGTGACAATCAATAAGCAACAAAATATTGATTTTCTTTACCAAATTTAGCCAGTAAAGGGTAGAATTCTTAAATTCCACTCTGCGTTCTGACTGGTGTGTATTTTGAGAACAATGTTACTGAAAGCCATTGCTGAAAGCAGTTTCTGAAAGCAGTTGCTCCCTAAGGCCCTAACAACGTAAAGCAACACTGACTTCAATATACGGACTCCAGTTTTAATTGTAAGGATTCTTACAAAATTTTGAAACTTGAGCGCATTTGTATAATATTTAATCCAAGGTGTTTAATCATATTTCATGTCTCAAATCGTCTATAGTATTGTGCCATAGAGTTTAACCCTTTAACACTTACATCGGCTCAAAAAAGGCTTCTGCAGTGGTCTTCAGAAATGTCCATTTGCAGACCAAGAGAAGACTATTTTTTTTAATTTACGACTGGAATGACTGGCTCGATAACTGAGCTAGTCATTCCAGTGGTAAATTTTCAAAAATAGTCTTCCTTTGATCTGCAAATGGACATTTTAAAAGAAAAAATTGAAGTTTTCGTGAACAAATTCGAGGGTTTAAAGTTTAATACACGCGACTGCAATCAAGATCTACCCGATATCTTATTCACAATGATAGCTACATTTACAGAATAAAAGGCATTTTGGTAACAAAATCGATACAAACTCACTTGGGATTAACAAAATAAAACTTAAAATCCAAAACTATTGTTATTCTGACTAAACTTGGTCATGTAACACAAACAAATAAATTTGAGATCGCTCCAAATCACTGACCTTCCTGTGACCGTTCCCAAAAGTAGCACACCGTAGATGAATATATAATTTCACAAACTAGATAGTATTATTGTTCGTAATTTTAACATGGTTTGTGAACAAAAGTAATGTACTTCTTCATCTATACAAGCCCTATAGCAACTATAATTGAAACCCAGTAGTCATTGATATAGAAACATAAATTATATATTTATATACATCTAAAAATCTCACCATTTGTCCACCTCAGATTTGGTCAAGAAAGTCAAAATATTTGCTAAATGAATCTCCATTTGCAGGCCAAGAGAAGACTATTTTGAAAATTTACCACTGGAATTAATGGCTCGATAATCGAGTCAGTGGCTCAATATCTGAGCCAGTGGCGCGATATCCAAGCCAGTGCCTCGATAGCCAAGCCAGTCATTCCAGTGATAAATTTTCAAAACTGTATTCTCCTGGCCTGTAAATAGACATTCAATCGGAAGATATTTAAATTTTCTTGACCAAATTTGACAATTAAAGGGTTAAAGTATTAATGATTAAGCCGGCCAAAACCGGCCTCTGCACTGGCCTCGTGGAATGTCCATTTATAGGCCAAGGAGACTACTTTTGAAATTTTGCCACTGAAATAACTGGCCTCAATTACTGAACCAGTAATTTCATGGCAAAATCTTTATAAAATAGTGTTCTCTTGGCCAATAAATGGGTATTTTATCCTTTAACACTTATATCAACCAAAAACGGCTTCTGCAGTGGTCTTCAGAAATGTCCATTTGCAGACCAAGAGAAGACTATTTTAGAAAATTTAACACTAGAATGACTGGCCTCAATAACCGAGCCAGTCATTCCAGTAGTAAATTTTCAAAAATAGTCTTCTCTTGGTCTGCAAATGGACATTTTCTGAGAGGTCAAGCAAAAAATGTATAATTTCTTTAAAAACCTTGATAATTAAAGGGGTCAACTTCTCGAACAAAATGAAATCTGGATAGATAAAATAAATGAAGCAGAATTACATATAAGCTGATTTGAAGAGTGACAGGAGTAAAACATACCTTATTTACTAGCGTCATCGCATAGACAAGGAGCTCCGAGTCACCACCATCCTTCTCATCTAAAATGTTCATGACATTGTGCCATGCCTTCACACCTGTACAGAGACACAATCACCATAACCATGATCATCACCATGTAATCATTACCACAATCATCGTTTAATAAACCTTTCCACTTTATCAATCCATCATATGACATCATAATCAACTACGCGATGTGTAGAATGACATCATAATCAATGATGTCATTTTTGAGGCAAGAATTACATCGATAAGTACGTCAGGAACGCATATTTGAAGACAGACTATGCGTTGTTGTACGAATTGTATGTCTTTACTATTTAATAAATATTCTGTTGAGTATTTTGAAACTAATTTGACTGGGCGCTGTTGCTGCCATAGGCAGCAACAGCACCCAGTTAAATTAGTTACAAAATATTCAACAGCTTACCTGTACAGTTTTCATGAAACTGATAGGGCATTCGGAGATCGATCCATCCCAACACGGCAAAGTGTGGGTGGAGCTTAGATAGAGATTGGCGGGTCATAGCTAAAACTGGAAAGGTACATTACTTAGGACATATTCATTTTAGCTATCAGACAATAAGAGACGATATAAGCATCGATCATTAGTAAGACAAGAGAATCAGCTGACATCTCTCCCACCCACCCACCCACCCCCTACCCCCCAACCACTCACCCACCCACTCCACCACCTAAGTGTTTCCCAATACCTGAATGCAAATTAGTATCACGCATGACCAATGCAAAAACCTTTTGACATGAGGTACATCTTTGGGTGGTGTGCAATCATCCTGTCAAGTTTCATCCAATTCTCTTTCAAGCTATAGGAAGAGTTTAAGCGAAAGGACTTTTTAGACTTTGGGATCCCCAAAAGAAGTGGCAGTGGGTCACATGGAACCCTGAAAATATTGTATGATTGTGTAATATTATGTAGTTCTATAGGGTCTTGCACAAAAATACCTACAAAATCTAGCATTGAACTACTATAATTCTACTGATTGCCTGTAACAGGAGCTGTGTGCTGCTCTCTGTGCATCCCATCAATGTCTTACATTTCCTGGAGGGGACAAAGTTGATTGTCTGTAACAGGAGCTGTGTATTCCATTATTGTCTTACCTTTCCTGGAGTCGACAAAGTTGATTGCCTGTAACAGGAGCGGTGTGTTGCTCTGTGTATTCCGTCATTGTCTCACCTTACTTGGAGGGGACAAAGTGGATTGCCTGTAACAGGAGCTGTGTGCTGCTCTCTGTGTATTCCGTCATTGTCTTACCTTTCCTGGATGGGACAAAGTGGATTGCCTGTAACAGGACCTGTGGATTCCGTCATTGTCTTACCTTTCCTGGAGGGGACAAAGTGGATTGCCTGAAACATGAGCTGTGTATTCCGTCATTGTCTTACCTTTCCTGGAGGGGACAAAGTGGATTGCCTGAAACAGGAGCTGTGTATTCCGTCATTGTCTTACCTTTCTTGGAGGGGACAAAGTGGATTGCCTGAAACAGTAGCTGTGTATTCTGTCATTGTCTTACCTTTCCTGGAGGGGACAAAGTGGATTGCCTGAAACAGTAGCTGTGTATTCCGTCATTGTCTTACCTTTCCTGGAGGGGACAAAGTGGATTGCCTGTAACAGCTGTGTATTCCGTCATTGTCTTACCTTTCCTGGAGGGGACAAAATGGATTGCCTGAAACAGTAGCTGTGTATTCCGTCATTGTCTTACCTTTCCTGGAGGGGACAAAGTGGACTGCCTGTAACAGCTGTGTATTCCGTCATTGTCTTACCTTTCCTGGAGGGGACAAAGTTGATTGTCTGTAAGAGGAGCTGTGTGTTGCTCTCTGTGTATTCCATCATTTTCTTACCTTTCCTGGAGGGGACAAAGTTGATTGTCTGTAACAGGAGCTGTGTATTCCATCATTGTCTTACCTTTCCTGGAGGGGACAAAGTTGATTGTCTGTAGCAGGAGCGGTATGTTGCTCTCTGTGTGTTCCGTCATTGTCTTACCTTTCCTGGAGGGGACAAAGCTGATTGTCTGTAACAGGAGCTGTGTATCGCTCTCTGTGTCATTGTCTTACCTTTCCTGGAGGAGACAAAGTTGATTGTCTGTAACAGGAGCTGTGTATTCCATCATTGGCTTAACTTTCCTGGAGGGGACAAAGTTGATTGTCTGTAACAGGAGCTGTGTGTTCCGTCATTGTCTTACCTTTCCTAGAGGGGACAAAGCTGATTGTCTGTAACAGGACAGGAGCTGTGTATTTCATCATTGTCTTACCTTTCCTGGAGTCGACAAAGTTGATTGCCTGTAATAGGAGCTGTGTGTTGCTCTCTGTGTATTCCATCATTGTCTTACCTTTCCTGGAGGGGACAAAGCTGATTGTCTGTAGCAGGAGTGGTGTGTTGCTCTCTGTGTGTTCCGTCATTGTCTTACCTTTCATGGAGTCGACAGAGTTGATTGCCTGTAATAGGAGCTGTGTGTTCCGTCATTGTCCTACCTTTCCTGGAGGGGACAAAGCTGATTGTCTGTAACAGGACAGGAGCTGTGTATTTCATCATTCTTACCTTTCCTGGAGTCGACAAAGTTGATTGCCTGTAATAGGAGCTGTGTGTTCCATCATTGTCCTACCTTTCCTGGAGGGGACAAAGCTGATTGTCTGTAACAGGACAGGAGCTGTGTATTTCATCATTGTCTTACCTTTCCTGGAGTCGACAAAGTTGATTGCCCGCAATAGGAGCTGTGTGTTGCTCTCTGTGTATTTCATCATTGTCTTAACTTTCCTGGAGTCGACAAAGTTGATTGCCCGCAATAGGAGCTGTGTGTTGCTCTCTGTGTATTTCATCATTGTCTTACCTTTCCTGGAGTCGACAAAGTTGATTGCCCGCAATAAGAGCTGTGTATTTCATCATTGTCTTACCTTTCCTGGAGGGGACAAAGTTGATTGCCCGCAATAAGAGCTGTGTATTTCATCATTGTCTTACCTTTCCTGGAGTCGACAAAGTTGATTGCCCGCAATAGGAGCTGTGTGTTGCTCTCTGTGTATTTCATCATTGTCTTAACTTTCCTGGAGTCGACAAAGTTGATTTCCCGCAATAGGAGCTGTGTGTTGCTCTCTGTGTATTTCATCATTGTCTTACCTTTCCTGGAGTCGACAAAGTTGATTGCCCGCAATAAGAGCTGTGTGTTCCATCATTGTCTTACCTTTCCTGGAGGGGACAAAGTTGATTGCCCGCAATAAGAGCTGTGTATTTCATCATTGTCTTACCTTTCCTGGAGTCGACAAAGTTGATTGCCCGCAATAGGAGCTGTGTATTTCATCATTTTCTTACCTTTCCTGGAGTCGACAAAGTTGATTGCCCGCAATAGGAGCTGTGTGTTGCTCTCTGTGTATTCCACGAACACCAAGAGAAGCTTGAGAGAGGTCTTCACCACTAAACGAAACTGAAAGTACACACGTTAAAAATGAACTTAAAAAACAATGTACATATATACAACAAAAAACATGTTACAAAACAGTGACAAGAGCATTACACAATGGATAATCTAGACGTGAAGTTAACCAGTGTACAGCTGAGTTGTAAATTTGCATCATATTTTGTTAAATTTGACACATGAATCAAAACTCAATACGTCAAATAGTACTGAGGTGGTAAGCCCGCAATATCTTTTTAACAACAGTACTTCTTTTTAAAACAGACAATTTTCCTTTGACCATTATTTACAAGTAAAAGATTCTAAGTTCTTTTTATAGAAGCAAAAGAGTTGAAAAATTTGCCGTAGAAATGCCTGTAATTATTTTGTCTTATGATGATTATTGCGTTGAATGTGATAAAAACAATGCATAGTCATTATGTATACAAGCGATATTCAACACTTTAACACTTAAAATTTCAATTTCTCAATTTCAAAACAACCACATAGGAAAGCAGTTGGATAGTTTGAAGTAATTCAACTACAATTTGTTGCTGCTCCCAGTGAAATTAGTTTCAAAATATTCAACAGAATATTTCGTACAACATGTCATTTGTTATTTCTGGTGTGTGGCTGTTTAACGGGTGAATCCTAGGTGTAGCATTTAAGTATAATGTCCCTAACCTTTGGATAATAAATAAATCTACACAAAATTGTTTTACACTTCACAACTACATAGTAAATTATCCCATTAACCTTTTAAAAACCCAACCATTAAAAAAGTTTCTGTCGTGGTCTTATGAAATGTCCATTTGCAGACCAATAGAAGATTATTTTGGAAAATTTATCACTGGAATGACTGGCGCGATAACCGAGCCCGTCATTTCAGTGATAAATTTTCAAAAATAATCTTCTCTTGGTCTAGAAATAGACATTTTCTATGAGAAAATTTTTAAAAACATTCACAAATTTGAGTGTTAAATGCTTAATATTGAGTGTATCTTCCTGAACACTTATGTATATTAGCTGTAAATGTCATTCAATTATACATCCATTGCTGCTGTCATCACGCAAAACCTCGAGTAACTCAATATCAAAACACTCTTGTACAGGTAATCTGTATTTTGAAAGCAATTTGACTGGAAGCTTCCAGGCAAATTATTTTCAAAATATTCAACGGAATATTTGTTAGATTGTTAAATCTGTTGTATCAGCTGTGCAGAGTTAGACGGGTTAAGACAGAGAGATTCAGATGTTAACCCTATAATGGTCAAGATTGGGTGAAGAAAATACAAATCTTGGCTTATTGAATGTCCATTTGTAGGCTAAGCGAGGATTGCATTGGTGTAATAAAATGAAATAAATCTTAACATATGATGATTTCATTCCGTATAAATTAATATAATTTTTTAGTTGTGAATTTGAATTAGGGACTCGTGTCTCTAACTCAATTTCGCAGCTTACAAAAATTATATACATTTACATGGAATGAAGTCATCATATGTTCGGATTTATTTTGTTTCATTACACCGAGGCACAGTTTAAGCATATAAAAGTATACAATTTTTCTGAAAATTTATCACTGAAATCCGACTGACTCATTTACTCAGGCTGGTATTCCACTGATAAGTTTACAAAAATACCTTTCTCTTGGCCTGGAAATGGACATTTCTCTTGACATAGATGTGCAGACTTTAAAGGGTTAAAAACACTAATTGCCTTTGTTGTTAAACATGTTTCACATTTTAACACTTAAATGTTCAAGGAACAATAAACTTTGCTTAGTTAATGTTTATTTGCAGGCCAAGAGAAAAGCGCTTTGTGAAATTTACCTTTAAATCAATGCTAACTTATTGACAGGTAAACGATTAATGTTAGCCTTCTCTTGGCCTGCAAATGGACACTTCTCGGAATGACAGCAGAGACCATTTTTGGCTGAGTTGACTATAAACGGATTAAGCTGTCACTAAAGTTAAGGTGAGATTTAGGAGAAGGATTGTAATTACTTTGTTCAAGTGTTTCTGAGGTGTGCCTGTGTGAAAAGTATAAATAATAGCTATGTGATGAACAGAATGCCTAAATTATTGCTATTTCATATCAGATTTATCACACTCATACGATCACTCAGATTTACAACTGAGATGTTACTATCACACTCATACGATTACTCAGATGTACAACTGAGATGTTACTATCACACTCATATGATTACTCAGATTTACAACTGAGATGTTACTATCTATCACACTCATATGATTATTCAGATTTACAACTAAGATGTTACTATCACACTCATACGATTATTCAGATTTACAACTGAGATGTTGCTATCACACTCATATGATTATTCAGATTTACAACTGAGATGTTACTATCACACTCATACGATTACTAAGATTTACAACTGAGATGTTACTATCACACTCATATGATTATTCAGATTTACAACTGAGATGTTACTATCACACTCATACGATTATTCAGATTTACAACTGAGATGTTGCTATCACACTCATATGATTATTCAGATTTACAACTGAGATATTACTATTACACTCATACGATTACTAAGATTTACAACTGAGATGTTACTATCACACTCATACGATTACTCAGATGTACAACTGAGATGTTACTATCACACTCATAGGATTACTAAGATTTACAACTGAGATGTTACTAAACTTGTGTGATTGAAATGCTAACTCATACGATTACTCAGATTTACAACTGAGATGTTACTATCACACTCATATGATTACTCAGATGTACAACTGAGATGTTACTATCACACTCATACGATTATTCAGATTTACAACTGAGATGTTGCTATCACACTCATATGATTATTCAGATTTACAACTGAGATATTACTATTACACTCATACGATTACTAAGATTTACAACTGAGATGTTACTATCACACTCATACGATTACTCAGATGTACAACTGAGATGTTACTATCACACTCATAGGATTACTAAGATTTACAACTGAGATGTTACTAAACTTGTGTGATTGAAATGCTAACTCATACGATTACTCAGATTTACAACTGAGATGTTAGATTTATCACACTCATACGATTACTAAGATTTACAACTGAGATGTTACTAAGATTTACAACTGAGATGTTACTAAGATTTACAACTGAGATGTTACTAAACTTGTGTGATTGAAATGCTAACACACACGATTACTAAGATTTACAACTGAGATGTTACTAAACTTGTGTGATTAAATGCTAACTCATACGATTACTAATATTTACAACTGAGATGTTACTAAGATTTACAACTGAGATGTTACTAAACTTGTGTGATTGAAATGCTAACTCATATGATTACTAAGATTTACAACTGAGATGTTAGTAAACTTGTGTGATTGAAATGCTAACTCATACGATTACTAAGATTTACAACTGAGATGTTACTAAACTTGTGTGATTGAAATGCTAACTCATATGATTACTAAAGTTTACAACTGAGATATTACTAAACTCGTGTGATTGAAATGCTAACTCATACGATTACTAAGATTTACAACTGAGATGTTACTAAACTCGTGTGATTGAAATGCTAACTCATACGATTACTAAGATTTACAACTGAGATGTTACTAAGATTTACAACTGAGATGTTACTAAACTTGTGTGATTGAAATGCTAACTCATACGATTACTAAGATTTACAACTGAGATGTTAGTAAACTTGTGTGATCGAAATGCTAACTCATACGATTACTAAGATTTACAACTGAGATGTTACTAAACTTGTGCGATTGAAATGCTAACTCATACGATTACTAAGATTTACAACTGAGCTGTTACTAAACTTGTGCGATTGAAATGCTAACTTATACGATTACTAAGATTTA
Organism: Chaetoderma sp. LZ-2023a; assembly: GCA_034401795.1. Lineage (NCBI taxonomy): Eukaryota > Metazoa > Mollusca > Caudofoveata > Chaetodermatida > Chaetodermatidae > Chaetoderma > Chaetoderma sp. LZ-2023a. The sequence goes on from CM067367.1 coordinate 125,992,431, forward strand.
CAACTGAGATGTTACTAAACTTGTATGATTGAAATGCCAACTCATACGATTACTAAGATTTACAACTGAGATGTTACTAAGCTTGTGCGATTAAAATGCTAACTCATACGATTACTAATATTTACAACTGAGATGTTACTAAGATTTACAACTGAGATGTTACTAAATGTGTGTGATTGAAATGCTAACTCATACGATTACTAAGGTTTACATGAGAGATGTTACTAAGATTTACAACTGAGATGTTACTAAACTTGTGTGATTGAAATGCTAACTCATACGATTACTAAGATTTACAACTGAGATGGTACTAAACTTGTGTGATTGAAATGCTAACTCATACGATTACTAAGGTTTTTACAATGAGATGTTACTAAACTTGTGCGATTGAAATGCTAACTCATATGATTACTAAAGTTTACAACTGAGACGTTACTAAACTTGTGTGATTGAAATGCTAACTCATACAATTACTAAGCTTTACAACTGAGATGTTACTAAACTTGTGTGATTGAAATGCTAACTTATACGATTACTAAGGTTTACAATTGAGATGTTAGTAAACTTGTGTGATTGAAATGCTAACTCATACGATTACTAAGATTTACAACTGAGATGTTACTAAACCTGTGCGATTGAAATGCTAACTCATACAATTACTAAGGTTTACAACTGAGATGTTACTAAACTTGTGTGATTGAAATGCTAACTCATACGATTACTAAGATTTACAACTGAGATGTTACTAAACTTGTGTGATTGAAATGCTAACTCATACGATTACTAAGATTTACAACTGAGATGTTACTAAACTTGTGTGATTGAAATGCTAACTCATACGATTACTAAGATTTACAACTGAGATGTTACTAAACTCGTGTGATCGAAATGCTAACTCATACTATTACTAAGGTTTACAACTGAGATGTTACTAAACTTGTGTGATTGAAATGCTAACTCATACGATTACTAAGATTTACAACTGAGATGTTACTAAACTTGTGCGATTGATATGCTAACTCATACGATTACTAAGATTTACAACTCAGATGTTACTAAACTTGTGCGATTGAAATGCTAACCTATACGATTACTAAGATTTACAACTGAGATGTTACTAAACTTGTGCGATTGAAATGCTAACTCATACGATTACTAAGCTTTACAACTGAGATGTTACTAAACTTGTGTGATTGAAATGCTAACTCATACGATTACTAAGGTTTACAACTGAGATGTTACTAAACTTGTGCGATTGAAATGCTAACTCATACGATTACTAAGCTTTCCAACTGAGATGTTACTAAACTTGTGTGATTGAAATGCTAACTCATACAATTACTAAGATTTACAACTGAGATGTCACTAAACTTGTGTGATTGAAATGCTAACTCATACAATTACTAAGATTTACAACTGAGATGTTACTAAACTTGAAATGGTAACTCATATGAGATCCTCTACACATTTACATCTACGGGAATTGAATTATCTGTTTTTAAACCCGCTATTAAATTTTAGATATACTAACGCTTTAACCACATCAATCTTTCAGATATTAGTTAGAAATTGATACAATTTAACTGCATATAAAATATTCATAAAGATTACAAAGAGGGGCTAGATCATACGTTTCATTGTGCAAGCAGAAAAGAAATCCATTAATATGTTGAAATATAAGAACTTCCGCACCATGATAATATAGTATTATTCTTTGTGGTCACTTAGTACAAAATGAAATGTCAGAATACTTATCTTCTAAATTGTGCACGTAATTGTATAGTAATGAGAGTTTAATATTTAATGAGTGTTGATAGCTGAAGTGTTTCGAGGGGAGGCGGATGCCCTGAGCCACTGACACAGTGAGATTTATATTGATTGATCCATTATTAACACATTATATTATTATAAGATAATAGGATTTATTATACAACCGATAGGATATCCGCTCAGATACACCGTAACCCTATAACACTCAAATCAGCCAAAAATGGCTTTTGCAGGGGTCTTGAGGCATGTCCATTTGTAGCCTAAGAGAAGCCTAACTTTGAAAATTTACCACTAGAATGACTGGCTCGATGAATGAGCCAGTCATTCCAGTGGTAAATTTTCAAAAATAGTCTTCTCTTAGTCTGCAAATGGACATTTTCTATGAGAAATCTGAGGGTTAAAGTGTTAAAGTTGCCAGTAGAATATTGACTGACAATGATTAGGTATTATTGGTCTGAGAAGTGTGGTCTCATCTGTAAATAGCCAAACAGCTTCAATTATGCATCTCTATATCAGGCTGAGCACCGGAGCAATAGCTACAATTCAAATGATTTTCACAAGTTTCCTCTATAGTTGTTTAGCTTGGAATCCAGATATTGAAATATCAAGGGGTCAATGTGTTAAGGTATAATCTTGTAATTTCTATATTTCCATCAGGTTTAGAATTCTGAATACACGATTACTGCAAGAGGTACACAGCAATTATTCAATCCAGAGAGAATATTCAGATTTCAGAGTATAAGACAGACAGGCAGGCAGGCAGACAGTCAGACACCAGCAGGCAGATGGATGGATGGATGGATAGATGGACAGGCGGATGGATGGATAGACGGAGGACAGGATGGGCAGACAGACAGACTTACCTTTGAAATAAGCAGAGTATATAGCCATTGTACTGTAGGAGCATGTGCAATTACTCCATTCATACCATCTACATAGAGCATCACCTGACCCAGGGCTGAAACATCAAATAAAAACAAAGTGTCATCATCATTTTAACCGCTACATTGTATAATAACCATTTTTAAATCAGGTCAACATTGGTCACAGAAGATTGTCAATTTGCAGGACAAGACTATTTTTGAAAATTTACCATTGCTCTCATAAATGGTCAATTTTTTTAAATAGTCTTCTCTTGACATTTAAATGAACATTTTTCATGCTCACAACAAAAGCTGATTTCAGACAGCTTATGGCCATTAAATGGTTAAAGTGATAGGACTTATCCACATGCTTTCATACTACTCTTTACACTTACATAACACATACAAATGCATGTGTGTTTAACCCTGTCGCCGATGAATTACCCATATGTCTCATTTTCAAGGCAACCATACAGGAAAACTGTTGAATATTTTGTAATTACTTTGACTGGAAGCCGTTGCTGTGTAATAACAGCTTCCAGTTAAATTAATTTCAAAATACTTGACAGAGTAAGTTTTAAATCATAAAGAATACACATTTTCAGGGATTTGTCAGTGAAGTGGTTAAACACATGCACGCACATACACAGTTTCAGAACCTGCATATAAACTTATACATGACATAATTAGAGGGATAAATTATCTTTCTAGTTTCAGGAGAATGTCTAACTGATACATGTCATCACTGACATGCAAACACATCTTATAACTCTTTTACGCCAGTCATTCCGTGATAAAGTTTCAAAAATAGTCTTCTCTTGGTATGCAAATGGACATTTATGCAGAGCACTGCATGTTGTTTTTTTGGATGGCTTCAATGTTAACCCTTTACCCTCATATCGGCCAAAAGTGGCTTCTGCAGTGGTCTTCAGAAATGTCCATTTGCAGACCAGGACTATTTTTGAAAATTTACCACTGGAATGTCTGGCTCGATAACCGGGCCAGTCATTCCAGTGGTAAATTTTCAAAAATCCTCTTCTCTTGGTCTGCAAATGGACATTTTATGAAAAAATTAAAATTTTCTTGAATAAATTTAAGAGTTAAAGCCATACAGGGTTAACACTAATATTTTCTCCTGACATGAAATGTCCAATTTGTAGCCCAAAGTGTGAATGAAGCTGAATGACTTACCTCTGAGAATGTAGTTCTGGTAGTTTTGGTCAGCCTCGGCTCCCACTTTAAGCAGGCAGTCGAGGCCATTATTATTAACAAACTCATGAACCAAATCCTTGTCATCCTGAAACAACAGTACATAACCAGTAATTAACCTATCTGTAACATGAATTAATCATTATAGTTAAATTTGACAAATATTGGAACGCTGCTGTTAAAACTTTACAAAAATATTTATTAAATTTTACACGCTGAAGGCTGACATGAGTATCGTGGCCTGTCTGTTTGCCCGCCTGGTCATCTGCCCATCCATATGGCTGTCTCTCTGTCTGTCCATCCGTCTATCCACAGCAGATTTCCTGGTTAAAAAGTCAAATATCTATGTCACAGGGTCACTCAGTGACTAACTGCATTTTTTGGCTATAACTCCGGACTGCAAGAATGTAGAATCACCAAATTCGGCACATGTATACGTTCCTATTGTGGCTTTATATAAGGCCTTTGAGTCTCAGGTTAAAGGGTCAAATACGAAGGTCATGGGGTCACTACTTGCATATCAGAATACAATTTTTACATAACTCTGGATCGCACGTAGACAGAATCATCAGATTTACCAAACACCTTCAGATTGCGCATGATTACTTTGAGCTAAAGGTCATAGTATGAAATATCCAGGTCACCGGGGTCACTAAGTGGATTGACACAATTACAGAGCATAATGGAGTGAGTCAGCACCTCCACTGAGTACAGGGTAAGTTTGCACTCATTTCAGAGCTACATTCTGCCACGCATCAGAATGAGATGTCACACAGTCATGGTAACTCATTAATGGACAAGTTAGCAAAACATTGATTGACCAGCAAATGGTCTTTTCTCAGCACAATCTGCAGAAATCAATTTTTGGCAGAATTTCCTATTGAATGATTAAATATGATAAATAATAATACACCACAGCTCAGAAATAATGCAATGCTTCCAACACAAAATAAAACATTCTGTTGAATATTTTGAACATAATTGGATTGGAAGACATTACTGCCTGAGGCCTGAGGCAGCAATGGCTTCCAATTAAATTATGTTCAAAATATTCAACAGAACATTTCTTACATCGTATTCAAAATAACATGTTTCTGTTTTTGTTTTGGAAACATGTTAAAGGGGGCATATTCACACCAAAATGCTCGAAAATAAAGCTTAAAATTGTATACATCTAGAGGCTTAAATTGTGTGCATGGATGTAATGAAAGGAAGCTCTTGGTCTGCAAATCGAAAATTGAAATTTTCCTCACCAAATTCTAGAGTTAGAGTTAAGATTTAGTTTGTTTCATTACACCTAGGCACACAAATTATTATCCTCTAAACAATTGTAAGAATGTTAATTTCAGGCATTCTGGTGTGAATATGTACGGGTAACTTGTTTTTGTGCTTTACTGCATAACTTGACCTACCTGAAATATCTGTTTGAGTGAGAATAGAGCACGTCTTAGCTCTCGTCCCGTCGAACTCAACAACTTTTCTGTAATTAAAATATTTCATCAAAAATTAATGTTCAATCATTAAATAAATGTATAAATCATTATACATGTATTCATCGTATCTTGATGAAGACTGAGAAGACAGGAAATCAGGTAATTTAGAACATAATAATATATGTAATATTTTCTAATTAATATTATATAACTTCCCGAATATTACTCATTTTATTTTCTTGTGTTAAATATTAAATTCAATCTACGGAACACCTGAAGACAATTTGAAAATGAACTGATTAATTTTTTTGGATAACGGAATAAAGAAACGATATTAGAAGGATGTTATCATAAATTGAACATGTTGTTGACAAGAATTTAGGAACGATGACGATGATGATGATGATGTTGATAATAATGATGATGATGATGATGATGATGATGAAGATGGCGAAGATGATGACGACGACAAGAATGATGATGACGATGATGTAAAATGCCGCCGTTGTCACCAATCATGATAACACCAACAATCATAACGACAATGATAACCAATCATGCCCACGACGATGACAATGAGAATGAGAATACCTGTACTCAAGCTATCCAGAAGGATGATAGTAACCAGTGTATCACGCGCTGCCGGACCAACAGGTAATTTGGAATGCATTTTTATCACGGATACACACAAATGTCACACCTATGCTCGCAAAATTGTTTTCCTTTTAAGTTTTTCTCAATTTAAATTTGAATCAAGATAGAAATAAATCCTACAATGAATGTTTTCAGGTTGTAGTAGGTCTGTAGTATCGTGATTCGATAGGGTTCAAATGAACTGCACAATTAAACATGCCGTTACTCTTAAAACACAAGGACATTAATATGATGAACATTGGCAGAACGTATTCCAAACTATATTAATTAATAAACTAAACACTGAACAGTTATATTTATAGAATTTTAAAACTATGTCACGATGTATAAAATTTAATCAAAACTAGACAAAAGCTTCAGCATCAGGCTTTATATATGTATGTGTGTAGCAAACCCTAACTCATCAATGAAGCCAGACCATACGTGGGTGGATCATGTGAACCTAGGGGCGGTCGTTGTCATCATTCCACGTGATCAGGGGATGCATTGTCTAACAATTATGAGAGATAAGTTACTGTTGATGATTGGGCTGACCGCTCATGTGACTTTCATTCAGGAATGTATAGACCAGTGTATGAACGTGTTCCTCAATGGATGGGAAAATTAACACTATTAATCTTCCTAATTACGCCCACTAAGAATGTTGAGTAAGTGCATTGTTTTGTGGTGTACACATGCTATGTACTTAACTCGCTTTCTGCATTTTCCATGTGGTTTAACTCTGGACATGCTCATTATTTTGAAAACAATTTGACTGAAAGTTGTTGGTGGTTTAGCCACCAACAACATTCAGTCAAATTGTTTTCAAAATAATGAGCATGTCCAGAGTTACTGCGCATTGAAATTATTGTCCGGTGGCTTGCAGCAGTCAGACAGTTAACGAATATCCTGCCGCACACTTGCTGGCCCACTTAATCTTAAACACCACTGGATGATACATCTTCCGCTTTTACAGCCTACCAGATGCGTAGTATTAGGCTAATACAACTAAGAGCTGAATTATATGGTATCCTCTGTTGAATTAAATAAATAATTTGAAAGTAATTTGACTGGAAACTGCCAATCTAACAACATCTTTTATCTGATCCGGAATTCCGGATCCACATTTTTTATCCCGATCACGGGAAGTCTGTAAATTCTCTTGCACCCAAAGTTCCTTCATTGCACTAAAATTTGAGCCAATTCGAATCAGCAGTTTTTTGTGCAGACAGACAGACACACGCAATCACAGAGACCTGATCACAATACCATCTTCGAACTGGGTAATAAGTTTATGGGAGAGAACTCCAGAACATTTGCAGATTTCAATAATATGCTCTCGCGATGAAGGTATTCTCAGACAGTATCCAAACAAATCTAAGCATTTTAGTTATAATTCTTTGAGATAGCAGGGATTTTCAGGGTAGCTAACTCTAGTCAAGTTCCAGGGCTGGTATTATTGAAAAGCAATCCATCCAGGGGCCTAGCACACCGTAAGGTGTAAAATTGTTGTAAAGCAATGTCCGTCTTTAGCCCATGTCTTAGACATGTGCTAACGACTGACATTGCTTTACAGCTTTTAACGCCATAACAGTGCCCTAGGCCCCCAGAGCTCTTGTCACATTCGGATGCACTGACAAGAATATTTCTTATTCCAGTTGTAGCCTCAGGGTCACAGCCTGTGTGTTAAAGACACAGATCAATAGATACAATAGATACCAATACTTCTAAATCATGTCTCAATCTACATGCAGAGTACAGCTCAGAAATAAACTAAAATTTGTCAAAAACAAACATAGAAACATGTTACTTAGTTAGTACAATTTTGAAAACGATGTAAGAAATGTTCTTGTTGAATATTTTTAACATACACGTAAATGGATTGGATGACATTGTTGCTTAAGGCAGCAACATCCTCCAATCCAACTATATTCAAAATAAATTCAACAGAAAATTTCTTATATCGTTTTCAAAATTGTACTTAAACTAAGTAACATGTTTCTGTTTTTGTGTTGGAAAATTATTTCTGAACTGTATTGCATATAGAATGCATGATTGAATGATTCCAGCTTAGGAAGGAAGACATCCAATATAGTTTATTTCCTATCTCTATTGAAGGCTAGGAACCGAAAGAAATATTTGTCATTCTTGTGGTTAACATCTGTATTGAGTTAGATAAGCATGGATGAACATCTATGGATTTTAACATGAAAGGTACGAGTGACCTATGGTCAGATGTATTTGCATACCATGGTAATCAACTAGGCATGTAAGGACATGTGTTCTCAGGTTGGCTGGGCAAATACGGATAAACATTTTGAAAACTATTTGACTGAAACTTTCAGCAAGCGTCACAATGTTATGCGTTATCAACCATGTAATGTTCAAGCTGACCAAAATTGACCTTCGCAGTGGTCTTGAGGCATGTCCATATGTACATTAACCCTTTAACACTTATATCAGCCAAAAACAGCTTCTGCAGTGGTCTGGAGAAATGTTCATTTGCAGATCAAGAGAAGACTATTTTTGAAAATTTACCACTGGAATGACTGGCTCGATAACCGAGCCAGTCATTCCAGTTGTAAATTTTCAAAAACAGTCTTCTCTTGGTCTGCAAATGGACATGTTTTTATAGGAAAATGTTTTATTTTTAACAAATTCGAGAGTTAAATGGTTAAAAGCACTGGTTTTTTGGACACTTAACTCTGAAATAATCCAACCAGTTTTTCAAGAGTTAAATTTTTTTAATTAAATTTTTCTTGGCCTGTAATTGGACATTGATCACCAAGCAAATTAGTTTTAAGTTTTCTTGATCAATCTTAACCATTAACAGGTTAACATCCTCGGCTGTATTTAGAGATGGAACATGATTTAATGATTTCCTGTAATGCCATGGCGATGATGATCGAGGTTGAAGAAATTTGATTAAATCTCAGACGGCTAATTCAGGTAGTAAGATAGAGATCTGAAAGGGATCTAAGTTCTAAATTTAAATTTTCACCTGCAGAGTATTGCGCGCAGATGTGCCAGCATATCTACTGGCGATAGAAGTATGATCTCATCACGATAACTGAGGCCACCCCGCCCAATTACACATGTGTTTTGATAAACATAAATTATGGTGGAGGGATAGGGGGGGACATGTCAGTGGTTAATGATCTGTAAATAAACACATGTACAGAGAAAGGCAAAAAGCATAAATATTGGTCATCAGATTTTCTGCCAGAAAATCTATACTTGGGGCCTACTGCTCAGCTACGGTGTTAAATAGGCGTAAAGCAACGTCCGCCATTAGCCCATACATCCTAGAGATAAGCTAATGCAGGAAGTTGCTCTAAGCCTATTTAATGACATAGCGGTGCCCTAGCCCCCTGATTATTTTGCCAATCACCTCAGCCGCTAAAATTTGTGACATTTCTGACAAAGCTACCTATGTGGCAGGATTAGGGTGTCACTGACGCTTTTCTCACTTTAACATGACCCTTTACACCCCATAGTCAGCTTTGATGACGTAACCCTTTCACCGATGAATTCCTCAGACATGTGTCTCATTTTCAAGTCCATCAAACAGGAAAACTGTTGAATATTTAGAAATTAATTTTACTGGAAGCCGTCACTGTCTTAGGCAGCAACAGCTTCCAGTAAAATTAATTTCAAAATATTCAACAGAATAAGTTTTATATCATAACGAATTAACTTTTTCAGGGATTTGTCGGTGAAAGAGTTAATGATAGAAGAAATGTTTAGTGGAATATTATGAAAATAATTATTCACGCCGACGGTCAGTGTGATTAGTGCGGTCAGTTTGTCTGTTTGTCCGCAGCATATCTCCTGAATGCAAGAAAGTAGCATCAACAAATTTGGCATATACAATCATATTTCAGCTGGCTATAGAAATTATTTGAGTGTCAGGTCAAAAGGTCAAATATCTAGATCACAGTGTCATTAAGTGCATATTAGATATATACACATATTTGTTGATAACTCTAGAATGCAAGAAGGTTACGAATGTCACTAGATTTGGCACCCAAGTTCAGGTTGCAACCCATTAAGTGTTTTGAGTTTGAGGTCAATGGGTCAAATATCTAGGTCAAGGGGGCACTAAATTTACATTTCTAGTCATAAATCTGCAATGCAAGAAGGTGGAACCAACAAATCTGGCACATCTATTCATATTGTGCCTTGCTACGGGCCTTGTGTTTCACCACAAAGCATCAAATATTAAGGTCACTGGGTCACTAAGTATATTTCAGTATACAGTAGGTATATATATATATATATATATAGAATCCCCTGATTTGGCACACCCATTCATACAGTCGCTGGTTCTGAGATAACTTAACATATTTCCAAATCAATTTATAAAACGTAAAAAGTTTTGGTGAATATTTTTAACATAATTCACCTTTCTAGAATATTCATCTATCAATCTGACATCATGATGTCATAATCAGCTAAGCGACGTGTAGGATGATGTCATAATAATTATGTCATATATGATTATATATGGCCCGTCTTTAACTCTTAATAGTCCGACACGTTGTACGAATTATATGTCTATACTATTTAATAAACATGCTGTTGAATATTTTGAAACTAATTTGACCGGGCGCTGTTGCTGCCAATTACGCAGCAACAGCACCCAGTCAAATTAGTTTCAAAATATTCAACAGCCTACTTGTATAGAAACTATTCCACGGCACGTTTCATACTAAACAGTTACATGTTTTTGTTGTTTTTTTGGAAACAGTCTCAGTTATTTCTGAGCTGTACAGGATTGCATTGAGTTTGAGATCAAATTATCAATGGACGAATCCATTTTTAGCTATGCCCCGCCGATCTCTAGCTAAGCTACCTACACTTCGCCCATGTTTGGATCGATCGATCCCTGAAATCCCTGACTATCAATTTTCAGAAAACTATCAGGTATGTTGAGTATTTTGAAACTATTTTGACTGGGTGCTTTTGCTGCCATGAGTCAAATTAGTTTCAACATATTTAACATCATGTTTAATAAATAGTAAAGACACAATTGGTACAAAAACGTTTAGTCAGTCATCAATTGAATGTTTGTGACGAACTTATCTAGGTCATTCATGACATAATAGATTATGACATCATCTTACACATCATGTAGTTGATTATGACATCATATGATGGATGGATACATTTTAAAGGTCCATTATCTAGGTCACAGGGTCACTACATGCCTTGGGACAACAGAACATAATGGGAGGAGTCAGAGCCTCCTGGGAGACAGAGCCCACACACCACCCCCCACCCCCCCACCCCCACCACCCCACCCGTGTGAGACAGATCCCCCTGGGAGACAGATCCCGCCAGGGAGTGCAGTTTAGTTTACCTTGAATCTGTTGCTGCATAGCGTCGGCACATCTCAGGTTTAATATATTTTCATTCTGAACAAGCAATGCTTAATAAATGTTTCATTTTTTATTTAATGAGATTTTTCATTCTCACTCGTGTCAAGTTTTTCCTTCATTGAACTTGGCTGAATATGATGGCACACTATAATCACCATGGCAGCATGATCTTGGTCATCCACCATGCTTGTTCAGGATTTTCAAGGGTGTAACTCCAATAAAGCCATCAATTAACCCATGAACCCTTGAAATTGTTCAAGAAAATTTCAATTTTCTCATAAAAAATGTCCATTTGCAGGCCAAGAGAAGACTATTTTTGAAAATTTACCACCGAGCCAGTCATTCCAGTCGTAAATTTTCAAAGATACTGTTCTCTTGGTCTGCAAATGGACGTGTCCCAAGACCACTGCAGAAGCCATTTTTGGCTGATATGAGTGTTAAATGGTTAATCAAGTGTTTCCTTAACATGCCTAACAGATTCCACAAAATTATACACAAAAAAAATGTTTTTTCTCCCTAAAAAAAATATTTCCCCTTACTTCACATCTTATATTAATTAAGCACCACAGAAATATATTTAACAAAATTGAAAATTCCATGGAATCTTAAGCTTGTGCGATTATTGCTTTGAGCGATCACAATTGATTAATATTAAAATAATCGTGATTACTCGATTAATCAGCCTCGGTACAAATTGTCCAGACATAACAACAAGACCATATCAATGAGAAAAGCTGCAATGTGTTTCAAAGTGATCATTTCCAGGGAAAAGGGAAGGGAAAACCATTCTTGAAAATGTACCACTAGAATGACTGCCTTGATGCTCGAGCCAGTCATTCCAGTGATACACCATAAACAGATATTCTTCTCTCGGCCTCGAAATGGTCATTCCCTGATGAAAATGTAAATTTCTTGATCGGTCACATCAAAGAGAGATAAGGTAGGATTTGAAATATTTTATGCAGTAGAAACTATTCACGATTATTCGATTATTTAATTTTCAATCACACAAATTTACGATTTACGATTTAAATAATAATCATGACTTGATTTAATCATATAATCACGCAATCCTACAGACTCTCAACCTTTTTCATGTATTTTTACTTGTGACTTGCAACTAGTATATGTCTGTGCCTGTCTATGTCTGTCAGTCTGTCTGTCTGTCTACAGGTCTGCCTGCCTGCCTCTCTGCCTGTATGTCTGTCCATCCTTCAGTCTGTCCAATTTGTTATATTTCTGATAGAAAGCGCCTATATAGTGTGTCACACTTGTTAACGGTTAAGCGTGGGCTTCTCAATAATAGAGGATTACTTTAATAACCAGCCTTGTCTAGCATCAGAAAATATGATCACATATATTTATATGTCGCAATTTTTTGTCTGTAAAATATGGACACGGTGAAGGTGCCTTTGAGAAGACAAGTAGACAACAATACACATGTTTAAGGGAGTTTACATAAGAATAAAGAATTTGCCCCTGTATTTACTCTAACCAGCTACATGTAAGAAAAGTCAGGTAGTTATCCACAAATATACGTCACACATTCAGGTCTTAAAGACATCAGAATGAATATAATATTTTCCGGAATTCAGAAAATTCAAAATAACAGACTAACGTTCAAACACATGTAAATTTGTTTGAGAATATTCACACACCCACGACTACGTTTATATCTCGCTATATATCAACTTGTCAATCTAACAAATATGGGTGTGTTGCTCGACGTAAAACAAATTACACGACCAAATAAGCCACCTATGACAAAATACGACAAAATCAAACACGGCCACGATACTAACCCTTTAACCCTGGAGCCGGCCAACAACGGCTTCTGCAGCAGTCTTTGAAAATGTCTATTTCTAGACCATGATGATTATTTTTTGAAAATTTACCATTGGAATGACTGGCTCGATAAACGAGCCAGTCATTCCAGTGGTAAATTTTCTAAAATTGTATTCTCTTGGTCTGCTAATGAACATTTTCTAAGAATTTTCTTGACAGAATTTGAGAGTTAAAGGGTTATGGAATTATTGCTTGTTATTATTCTTAATTCAGCCGATTATAAGATTTTATTGGCAACATAACGTTAACCATTGTGTGGTCAAGCTGGTCAACAACTGCTTCCGCACTGACCTTTTCAAAAGTCCATTTGCAGGCTTGAGAGAAGGCTATTTTAGGAAATTGACTGGATCGGTTATTGAGCCAGACATTTGAAGGGTAAATGTTTTTATAAAAACCTTCTCTTGGCCTGCACTTCTCAGAACCTCTGGTTAGTATAAATAAGCGACCCAAGGGCTTGTGATGTTCACCTGGAAGACAAGCCTACCACACCTTCAGCCAAGGTTACTTGAAATCAAGACAATGATTAATGAGTGGTAAGTAGTCTTTTAACCGATTTTCAGGAAATTTTTTGGAAAATCCAAGATTGCCACCAGAAAGAGTGACCAATCAAATTTCTATATGCAAGTTTAGAAGTCTACCACCATAGGGCCTTTCGAGCCAAGTTCAATGGTTGAAATCAGTCAAGTGGTTAATGCGGAGTAGTCATTTAAAGCAAAAGATGACTTCGGAAGATTAAAAATGGCACAGGAAAAAACTAACAATCAGATTTCTGTATATAAGTTCAGAAGCCTATGATGATATGCTTCTTTCAGCCATTTTTTGTTTGAAATCTTGTCAAGGGTTAATAACGAATGGACCTTACAGGTCCATTCCTTATTAACCATTGACAAGATTTCAAACAAAAAATCAATATATGGTCGCCGGAAAAATTTACCAATAAAACTTGTGTATATATATTTGGAATTGTAGGACCATACGTAGGGTGAGTCCAGCCATTTAGCGTGGTTAAAATTGGCCCAATGGCTAATGCGGCCTTTAAATGATTTTCTAAAAATTTCAGGAAAATCCATGACAGCCAACAGAAAAGATTGATCAATCAATATTTGTGTATAAGGGTTTGGAAGAGTAGTACCATAGGGTAGCATCTAGCCAAGCTTGGGTGAAGCAGACCTGCAGTTAATTAGTATGGTAGTCTTTTTACAGATTTTCTCGAGTTTTCGAAAAATCCAAGCTGGCCATTGTAAAAAGTGACACATTAAATTTCTCGTTAAAAGCGTTGAGTCCTACCACCATATAATGATCCATCCAATCCAAGATCTCTTGAAATCAGCCCATGTTCATGCTTCATTCACTCAGGCTTTACATAATGGATATGAGGGAAAATATTTTATATTTAATATATTGGCAGTAGATATAAATTACATATTTCATATTCTTAGCATTATAGCATTAAGATGTAACAGAGCATCAATATTTCTCATACATCCTATGTACAGTTTGTTATCACATTAGCATTGTTTAAGTGTAATTAAAATGGACATATACGCGCACAATTTGAATAAAGCAGGCATGATCGTATGCGAGTTTAAAATCATGAGTTATATCTTTGTCTTCGCATGGATAAGGTATTTACAGAGGTTTATTAGAGCAAGCCTGTTGCATATTGAAATGAGCCCTTTTGCTTTTCCTATTGCGTGATTGTATTTGGTAGTGTAGTACTCAGGAATATATTGTTGTCTTTCTGTGTTATATTTGGGACAGACAAAAAGAAAGTGCAGTTCATCCTCTACACAGTTACATATATCACAAAGACGTTCACTCCTTTCCGTTCCCGCCCACCTCTCAGTCTCAATAGCTAATTTGTGAATTGAATGCCCATTGGAGAAGTGTTCTAAAGGATTTTTGACAAATTTCGGAAAATCTCAAGATGGCCACCGGAACGATCACCCGATCACCCAATCAGGTTCATTGAAATAAGTAACGAGGAGTAGTAGTCTTTTAAAGAAGAGTACATCTCATGAAGCACATCTCTTCAGAACCCGGCAGGCAAGCGTCCACCCAAGTTTGGAGAAGATCACTCGAGTAGAACCAGAGGTATTGAAAAAATATGTCAAATATCCATTTTGAAAATAATGTTGCTGAAAGCTCTCGCTGTTACATTTTCGTTTTCACTCCAAATCCGGCACACATCTTTTGGACCCAAGGAGAAACTCTTCGACCCCAGTTTGGAAAACATCACTCCAGAAGAACAAGAGGTTTTGAAAAATAATTTTTAAATATCCATTTTGAAATCAATGTTGCTGAAAGCTGTTGCTGTTGCATTTTAGTTTCTTACCCCAAATTTGGTGTAGGTCTTTGGGACCCCACATGAAATCTTCTACCAATGTCAGAAACAGAAACAGCACTAACCCTCACCTGATTTGGCTCAAATTTTAACACAGGAAACAATAGGATTGACCAACGTTCAGTGTGATCTGCAAAGATCCGGAAAAAAATCTGGAACCCGCCGCTACCGAGATTCTATCGGCCTTGTTTACCATATAGAATGAACAAATATTCTGTTGAATAATTTGAAACTAAATTGACTGGAAATTGTTTCTGGGTAAAAAAACCCCAGCTGCCAGTTAAAGTAATTTCAAAATGTTCAACAGCTTACCTGTATTATTGTTTTAACCCTCTTATTTAATTGTTGAATTTGATCAGAGAAAACATCTATTTTTAAAGCCAAGAGAAGATCATTTTTGAAAATTTACCACTGGAATGACTGGCTCGATTATCGAGCCAGTCATTCCAGGGTAAATTTTCAAAAACGGTCTTCTCTTTGCCTGCAAAACTGACATTTGCCAGAACCATTGCAGAGGCTAGCTTTGGCTGGCTTGACCATTAAAGGGCTAAATTGAGACACCAGATTTCATGGTTGTTAGGGTTAATATTTGCAGCACGTATTTATATATATGATATATGGCTTTATATTGAACACCTTCTCGCCTATATAATATTTATAGGTGACCATCGATTGAACAAATACAGCAACAACACGTATACATGTACGTATGTATGTACCGTATTAGGAATCGCAGAATCGTGTTTGTCAGAGCTGTAGCGTTTATTATAGTATAGTCAAACATTAATCCTCAAATTTGGTTTTTTTTAATTTAAATTTTCTCATAGAAAATGTCCATTTACAGGCCAAGAGATGATTATTTTGTCATAATTTATCAAGTGCTAGAATGACTGGATCCTTATGGAGTGGTAAATTTCCAAAAATAGTCTTCTCTTGGTCTTCAAATGGACATTTTCTCACGCCCCCAGCAGAAGCTACTTTTGGTCAGCTTTAGTGTTAAAGGGATAGCATTCATCATTAACATGGTCATACATAAACCTGTTGCAGTTTGAAACAACAACAGCTTTCCACATAAACCTGTTGCAGTTTGAAACAACAACAGCTTTCCACATAAACCTGTTGCAGTTTGAAACAACAACAACTTTCCACATAAACCTGTTGCAGTTTGAAACAACAACAGCTTTCCACATAAACCTGTTGCAGTTTGAAACAACAACAGCTTTCCACATAAACCTGTTGCAGTTTGAAACAACAACAGCTTTCCACATAAACCTGTTGCAGTTTGAAACAACAACAGCTTTCCACATAAACCTGTTGCAGTTTGAAACAACAACAACTTTCCACATAAACCTGTTGCAGTTTGAAACAACAACAGCTTTCCACATAAACCTGTTGCAGTTTGAAACAACAACAGCTTTCCACAAGTTCAACATTTTCACAATCAATACAAGTGTGTCGGGCACTAGCTCATATACCTGTATTTGTGCATGCAGGTGGGAAGGCCAGGTTAAAGGCATCAGTCAGCCACACATATATACATTTAACAGACCTATACAAAGCAGCTGTATTAAATAAACTCTGTATTAACCGCTTTATGATGCAGCCGCTCAAAACCAGCTTCTGCGGGGGGTCTTCTGGAATGTCCTCTTCTAGGGCAAGAGAATACTATTTGGAAATTTACTACTGAAATGACTGGCTTAGTATTTCATCTTGAGAACGGCTCTCCAAGTGTGATACCAGCGATCGAAAAGAAGAAGAAGAAGACTGGCTTAGTAATCGAGCCAGCCATTCCAGCGCTAAATTTTCAAAAATAGTCTTCCCTTTATCTTCAAACGGGCATTCAATAAACAAATATTTAGATTTTCTTGACCAAATTTAGCCTTTAAATTGTACGGTAAATACACATAGCTCTTGATTATTGGCTCAGCTTGAATGACAGATGCAATTATATAAACCTTGTCATTCTGAATGTCAACTAGCCTGACATTTCATAGGATTCTACAACTATTGAACATGTGGAATATTTTGAAGGTTATTTAACAGAGTTGTTGTTATACACTTAAGGCCATGGATAAGTTTCAGTCACATTGTCTTATGATTAAGCAATATGAGATATAATTACATGAATTGTAGAGTATGGTATAAATATAATGAATAACATGAAATGTGGTTTAACCGGGTCACTGAATAATCCTGGAAAACGCATATTCTTTGCGATATACAACTTATTTTGCTGAATATTTTGAAATTAATCTGACCAGAAACTGTTGCTGAGTAATGGCTTCCAGTAAAATTAATTTCAAAGTATACAACAGTTTCTCTGCATGGTTGGCCTGAAAATGAGATATGGGTAATTCATCAGTGAAAGGGTTAAAGGATCAATATACGCAATACAGAACTCTTCGTGCTAAACAGAATGATTAACACCGCTACTTTCTAGATGCGAATTGAAAACATGAGAATTCAAAACTGAGTTGTGTTATTCTTACAAGCCAATAAAAACATAGAAATTTGAATTTCCCAATAAGTACACATAAATCCGTATAGTAAATATTATGGGCAAATAAGATGATATGAAAATAGAAATTATGTTACGTATTTA
This sequence comes from Chaetoderma sp. LZ-2023a, assembly GCA_034401795.1. Classification (NCBI taxonomy): domain Eukaryota; kingdom Metazoa; phylum Mollusca; class Caudofoveata; order Chaetodermatida; family Chaetodermatidae; genus Chaetoderma; species Chaetoderma sp. LZ-2023a. The sequence goes on from CM067367.1 coordinate 126,010,511, forward strand.
ACCCTAAAATAGTTAAGATCTTTCAAAAAATTTGAAATTTTCTTTTCGGTACATGTCTATTTGCAGGCTAAGATGACTTTTTTGAAAATTTATCACTGGAATGACTGGCTCGATTTATCGAGCCAGTCATTCCAGTGATAAATTTTCAAAAATAGTCTTATCTTGACCCGCAAATAGACATTCCTCAAGACAACTGTAGAGGCTGGCGTGACCAGTAATAAAGGATTAATATGTGGATCAGGCAGAAATACGTTCTCGTTAGAAGAATGAAAATATCTCCATTGTGGCTTAGAATGTGTGGGTTATTCACCCTGGACAATGAATAGACACGACACACCTATATATGTTTACCCTCAATGATGACGAAACCGAATTCAATTCTGATACACAATTACGCGCTAGTTTTTCAAATTCTTTTTTTTTTACCCCATTTTCAAATTCATACAGACAGGTGTGACGGACGTTCTTGTGTAACGCAATTCACTCTGTACATGGTTATACAGTAGTGAAGAACTTTTATGCTGATTTTGAAAACATTTTGACTGGAAGTTATTGGTGGCTGTACAGTAACAATATTAAACAGTTTATTTTTTACATCTCTGTATTTATGATCAACATTCAATGGATGAATCCAGTTTTAGCTATGCCCCGCCCATCTCTAGTAAAGCTCCATCCACACCTCGCTCGTGTTGAGATCAATCAATCCATGAACTCCCTGACTATTAATTTCCAGAAAACTAGGTAAGCTGTTGAATATTTTGAAACTATTTTGACTGGGTGCTGTTGTTGTCTTAGTCCGTCATCAAGTAAGCATTCATGATGAACTTAGCTACATCATTCATGATGTAATTGATTATGACATCATTCTACACATCACTTAGTTGATTATGACATCATATGATTGAGGGATAAACTGGGAGGGTCCATTAAACTGACTGTTACATCTTTCTTTCAGCTCAAATCCAAATGTCAACGATATTGATCATGAGATTGTACTGGATAACAATTGTGCACATATACATTTAAATGAAAAATAAACAAGTACAAATTTGTCCAATACCTACATCATTCATATATTCTTCAATCGGGTCACTGTGAGGTCAAAAGTGTCTCGAGATTGTGAAAACAATGTTGCTGAAAACTGAACGCTGTTACTGTATGGTTTTATCTTTTGAGCCTATAATTTGCAGACCTCTTTGTGACCCCATGGGGAAGCTTCCATCCAAGTTTGAAGAGGATTGCTCTAGTAGAACCAGAGTCATTGAACAATTTGTAAACAGTTTCCATTCTGAAAACCAATGTTGTTGAAAGCTGTTGCCCTTTTAGCTATTGACATCGAAATTGGCGCACGTCTTTGAGATTTCCCAGGCAAGCTGGTCACCCAAGTTTGGAGAACATCCCTCCAGTAGAACCAGAGTTAGCAGTACTTATTGAAAATTGTTTTAAGAACAAAAATAACAGGACGTCTAAGCACTCCATGCTCGCATTAACTCTTACTTGCACCTAGCGACATGGGTAAAAATGATTATTTAACTTTTTGAATCAAACATTAGAAATTGAAGTATTTGACATTACGGTGCTTTAAATATGGTTAGCAGAACAACTCTAATATGATGTCCTAGACTTGAGTGACAGATCATATCCCTCTATTAGTTCTTGGATTTCCCTCCATTTAACAGGAGAACCATCTATAAAGATGCATGGGTCCTTAGCAGTGCGTTCACAGAAATAACTTTAAATGTTTCAAAGACAAAAATTTTATGTTGAATATTTTGAACATAATTGGATTGGGAGACGTTGCTGCCTAGCAATTGCTGCCTAGCAATATCTTCCAATCCTATTAACCCTTTAATGGTCAAATTTGGTCAAGAAAATCAAAATATTATTTTATTGAATGCCCATTTGCAGGCCATGAGAAGAGTATTTTTGGAAATGTAATACTGGAATGACTGGCTCGTTTATCGAGCCAGTCATTCCAGTGATAAACTTTCAAAAATACTCTTCTTTTGGCCTGCAAATGGACATTCTTCAACGCCACTGCAGATGCCGGTTTTGGCCGACATGACCTTTAAAGGGTTAAGCAATGTCTTCCTGGATCCAGATCGAGTTATGTTCAAAATATTCAACAAATCGCTTCTTACTAACTAATACGTTTCTGTTTTTGTTTTCGAAACATTCTTAGAACTTATTTAAGGGTTGTACTCTAATGTATACATTATATGTGTAGCTATTCAAGTTTTGTGGGACTTCATTATAAAAGCTGTGGGACCTGCCCATTTTACCTGGACCCACTCCAAATACTGTCAACCGCTGTCAATAATACAATACATCTATTTACACTTCAGATACGCTTATCTCTCTATTGACATATAGATTATATGAATTATGTTACGTTATATACCGCTGACCTTTGACCTGAAAATCAGACCTAAGCATCGCGATAATGTAGACGGTGCATAATTAGGTGTATTCTGTATCCTCGGCGTGTCCTTATAAGAGCAGAGAGGTAATGTAATTAGCAGGTAATTGTATCCGTCAATAATGGATTTGGATCATTACCAAACATTTCAGAGTGCATTTATCTCTCAGATAGTTTAAGTATACAGTGTATGGAATGGCCACCGCAACACTTTATTGGTCAAGATTTGACAAGAAAGTTGAAATTTCAGCCTTAGTGAATGACCATTCTCAGGCAAAGAAAAAACTATTTCCATAAATCTTACCACAGGAATGACTGGTGCTAAATTTTTCAAAATAATCGTCTCTTGGGTCTGCAAATGGACATTAAAAGGACAACTGCAGAGGCTGGTTATATCTGGCTTGACCAGTAAAGGGTTAAAGAATGACCAAATGAAGCACCATTTGTGATAGGTGGTGCCCTAATACAAGCCAATTATGACCACCTGTTTTAAATATTAAAGAACCACATCACAAATGAAAGACAGTTTACAGAATTGTATTCTGCGACACCAAAAGGCACACAGCTCTTATGTCCAGAGATGAAGTATTACTGGTCATTACTTTACTTCTACCACAAACAACAATGATCAGCCTATAGAAATGGCAAGATCAGCGTTAGGTTTTATGCAAAAGGGTTTGGAAAGCTACACGTGAATCAGGAAATACAAGGGTCGGCATGTACATAGTGAAGTGAACCATGGCAAAATCAAAATAACATTGCAAATATTGTAATCAATGCATCAGATTTATTGATGAATACATAATTAATTCATGTCATTGGCCTTATAGAAACAGCAATTGAATAACATTTAAAACAAACTTTAACCCTTTAATAGCCACTCCCCCACCCCTCCACCCACCCCACGACCACCACCACAGTATAACATCTGTGACCTAGGCAGCAATGACTTCCAGTCAAATTAATTTCAAAATATCCAACAGAAAGGGTGTTATATCATAAAGAATAATCTTTTTCTGGTATTTGTCATTGAAAGGTTTCAGTAACAATATTGAATGTGACATAATATCCTAAGTAAGCAGTCATCTGAAATGAGTGTTATTGCTGTCACAGCGTACTTATGTCTACTGTGTGACAATTTTGAATATACTCTAAAGATTGACAACAATCTCAATCCTATGTATTTATTTATAAAATGTTGAAATTCTAACGCCCATCATAGATTATTGACACATTCCAGGGAACATTTCAACAACAATGGCTGATCATAAACTGGAAAATATCCACATAAAAAGATTCAATTAGAGGGCGCTTGTTGCTTCTGGGGAGCAGCGTACATCAGCAAGGCAAGCGTGTCACGCTTGAGTGAACTCTAGATTTATAGTCTACTGTAGTATTAATAAAAACATCGTTATCACAGAGGGTGGGAGGGCGTGGGAGGGTGGGATCTGATCTAGGAACATGAACTTTCAACCATTTCAATAAAAATAGACTTGATACAACAAATTCTAGAAGATGGTAGGGTTATTCTGGTGCATATTTTGAAAGTGGGTTATCTGAAAGCTGTTGCACCCAAAAGCAGTAACAGTTACCAGTCAAATTACTTCCTATAATATTCAACAGCTTTACTGTATGGTTGTATTGAAAATTTGATACTAGACTTGGTGGAATAGAAGAGATACAATGAACACTGACTTTACTTAGAGAGAAAGTACCGGCAAATTAACGTATTTAAATTATTATATGTCTTCCGAGTTCTCTCGACCATGACAGCACTTATAAACCATCTTATTACCACAAAAGTGCTTCTCGATTTCATCACAGCTATACAGTAAGAGAAGAAGCTTGTTAAATAGTTTGAAAGCAATTTAACTAAACGTTGTTTTTCTGTGAACAACAAATATTTATAAAGTTGTTAATCCGTAAACTGGCTAATAAGACATGGACGGAAAAGTACTCTATGGAAAATAAATGACTGGCCAATTCCCTTGTACAGCTCAAAGCATGGTTCTATACCCGAGTCTTTGACACTCAAAACAGCTAAAAACGCATTCTGCAGTGGTCTTGCGAAAGATCCATTTGCAGACCAAAAGCTAATTTTTTTGAAAATTTACCACTAGAATGACTGGCTCGGTAACCGAGCCAGTCATTCCAGTGGTAAATATTCAAAAAATAGTCTTCTCTTGGTCTGCAAGTCAACATTTTGTTCAAGAAAATCAACAATTTCTTGAAGAAATTTGATGGTTAAAAGGTTAAATGGTCAGCTATGTTTTCTCAGATAGTTCATGAATAAACTTCACAAAATGTGTTACGTTTTGCAGAAATTTGAAAATGTAGCAGCTAAATTTGAGGATTAAACAGTTAAAGTTGGGTGTATAGAGCCAGCTGCTCTACCCATTCAGAACTGCTATTTTGATAAAAGCCTGAGCAATTAGCCAAATGAACTGGGCAGTGTTCAGAAAAGAATCTGCCAAATAATAGACAAGATTTAGACGATGAATTGAGTGTGATGAATACATGTACCATAACACTCAGTTTGCTCATGATAAATTAAATTTTCTCATTAAAAATGTCCATTTACTGACCAAGAGAAAACTATTACAGAAAATTTACCACTGGAATGACTGGCTCGGTTACCAGGCCAGCCATTCTAGCGGTAAACTTTCATAAATAGTCTTTTTTGGTCTGCAAATGGATATTTCTCAAGGCCACAGCAGAAGCCATTTTTTGCTGATATGAATATTTTAAAAGAGTAACGCATTAGAAAAACATCTGCACCGCCTGTCTCTTTCAAAATATAAAGAAACTTATAGCTGAAGAAAGATCAATGCGGCAGAACTAGAAGAAAGGCTGAGAAGAAAGGATCAAGAATGTAGCGTTTAACAGAGATATATATGTTTTTATTTGCAAGAACACCACATTATCATAGCAGTGTAACAAAATAAACTACATGTATACACCCCACGATCATAGCAGTGTTACAAAATAAACTACATGTATACACCTCATGATCATAGCAGTGTTACAAAATAAACTACATGTATACACCTCATGATCATAGCAGTGTTACAAAATAAACTACATGCATACACCCCGCGATCATAGTAGTGTTACAAAATAAACTACATGTATGCGATATTCAAGATATTTGATAAACTTGTAATACAATTGTAGCAAGAATATAGAAAGTGTGACATTATATATATGTATACGGCGAGCAACCCACAGGCTTAGCATCCTTGAATCGATCAAGACCATGATCCTCCTCAGGTGTTTATTTCAAGGCCTGTTTCTCTCAAAGGAAGTTAAAGGTGACACAAGTCAGACATAAGAAATTAGAACGGGCCTTCCACTAATTTCTACAAGAGCTCCGCAAACTGTGCATAATACACTGGCATGATGACAAACGAATGAATGAGAGCATTCAGAAAATATTTTTTTCTTTCTCAGACCCATCAGACCAGTCATCCTTATGAAGTGTCAAAGCGATCCGTTAAATGGTCAAGGAGTTATCATCCGGAAACCAATTTCCAAGATGGCCGCCAGTGCCTGGTGGCCACATTGGATTTCAGACTATCGTAAATTTTGATAAGTTTCTTCCAGACGTAGTCTATGAAGTGTAAAACGATCCGATAAACAGGAATGACGTTATCATCCGGAAACCAATTTTCAAGATGGCCGCTAGTGGTTGGTGGTCATCTTCAATTTCGGATCATTGTCAATTTCAATAGGTTTCTACTCCAGACCTAGTCCATTGACCATATGAAGTTTCAAAGCGATCCGATACACAGTAACGGAGTTATCATCTGGAAACCAATTTTCGATATGGCCGCCGGTGGCTGGGGGCCATCTTGGATTTCGGATCAGTTTTAATTTCAATAGATTTCTTCCCCAGACCTAGTCCAACCGCCCTATGAAGTTTCAAAGCGATCCGATAATGGGTAATAGTTATCATTCGGAAACCAATTTTCAAGATGTCCGTTGGTGGCTGGCAGCCATCTTGTATTTCAGATCATTGTCCATTTCAATAGGTTTCTTCCCCAGACCTAGTCCACCCACCCTATGAAGTATCAAAGTGATCCGATAATGGGTAACAGAGTTATCATTCGGAAACCAATTTTCAAGATGTCCGTTGGTGGCTGGCGACCATCTTGGATTTCGGATCATTGTCGATTTCAATAGGTTTCTTCTCCAGACCTAGTTCAACCACTCTATCAAGTTTCAAAGCGATCCAATAATGGGTAACAGAGTTAGCCCTAGGAAACCAATTTTCAAGATGTCCGTCAGTGGCTGGTGCCCATCTTGGATTTCGGATCATTGTCGATTTCAATAGGTTTCTTCCCCAGACCTAGTCCAACCACTCTATGAAGTTTCAAAGCGATCTGATAATGGGTAACAGAGTTATCATTCAGAAACCAATTTTCAAGATGTCCGTCGGTGGCTGGTGGCCATCTTGGATTTCGGATCATCGTCTATTTCGATAAGGTTCTTCCACAGACCAAATCCAACCACCATATGAAGTTTCAAAGTGATCCAACAAATGGTAACAGAGTTATCATCCGGATACCACTCTACCGCTCACTGTGCGGACCGCGCCATCACATAATACCCCGCCAAATCGTTTGGTGGGGTATAAAAATGTGTAACGCTATTGGGAGTCCAAGCAAGAAACATGGATGTCTAAACTGGTTCAAATACATGTAATTTGGTTAAAATTATTGTTTTTAGAGATGTCCAAGGTAATTTCCCCCAGTTTTAAGCTGGTACCCATCTGGCGGAGAGGCAACGAGGAGTGAAGCAGATTACCTATATTTCCACCGATTGCTCGTCCGTCACCTGATCACCTGACAGTCGATCTGGATTTGATCCCTGCGCGGCTGAATACCAGTCGCTCACGATAACACCATGACCAATCCTCTCCCCAAATCTTACCAATACAAAGGATAATTTTTCCTTGTAGGCATTTCAGTCCGCTGAGAGGGGTGGGGCCGGGGAAGCCTCATGTAATACATGTGACATTCACAGTGAGATAGTAGGTCTATATTTATTCTTTCTAATAGTGTGGGAGGTTAAGAGTCTAGAGTGACAACTCCTACTTATAAATATATCACGTAATATCATAGCCTTCAATCTTCTACAATTTACCAAATGTTTACCCTTCACTGAGCACCGCGCCTACGAAATAATAAACAGACCATCTTTGAATACATTATTACCTACAGGTGGAAAAGTCACTAATAACCCATTTTATTCTGCATACCACGCCGTGCCCTGCATGACGCTTAACTGTCTGTCTGCTGTTAGCCACCAAACAATAATTTCAATGGGCAATAACTCTGGATATGCTGAATATTTTGAAAACAAATTGACTGAAAGTTGTTGGTGGCTTAGCCACCAACAACTTTCAGTCAAATTTTTTCAAAATATTCAGCATATCCAGAGTTAAACCTCATGGATAATGTGTCTGCAGAAATTCACCTGACAGACGTTTGATTAGTTGAACAATGATGGGTTAAATTATTGCTAGTTTAGCAATAGCGCACACATTCTTTTCAAAATACTATTAAAAAATTATTTCAGTTATATATCTTCTAGGCATTGAGAATGTAAATGGTTAATTCTTTTTACAGCTATGGCCTCTCTGGGCACACAAGGTATAAATACATATACCCTCCACACACCCACCCCACCCCTTTAAGTGGTTTGTTAATACTGGATTTGATCACTATACAGCTAAAGAGCCATCCTGGAGTCCTGTAGAAATGTTTTGAAAGACAAATACTATGACTTCTTAAATATCTTTTATGTATCTTATGCATGAGGTCTATTATATAGATATTGATCTGTCTTTCTCCTCATGGATAAGGTGTGTGTTGTAGACTGCACAGTGAAAGAACACATGCTATCTTCACCTGTGTCAACAGACTGGTTAACCTGCACACAACTCAATTATTAGATTCAATGATTCTCAATTTTCTAAAAGCGCAATAACTGGTATTTATTTGGAAACAACGTTGCTGTAGGGTTCTGCTGTCTATAGACAGCAACAGCGTTCAGCAAAATTGTTTTCAAAATATGCACCTGTCTGTCCTTTATTGGCTCCTTTGAATGTAATTTCTGACATTAAGAGTGGAGGGAATGAATGTTTTTGTTCCAGTTAGAGCATAACGAGAATTTACTCATAGGTCATATAATCTTTCATTTAACAATTATTTTATAAGACCATGATTTTACAACCATTTTGTCACTACAATGGTAAAGGAATGTTGCAAGATCAAGGAAATTATTCTGCCCAGCCCAGTGTCCATTTTGAATATGATCACAAGTTATTATTTGAGAAATGAATAAAAGCGTATCAATGACAATGAGTGGGAATAAAGTGGCTAAGGCCAGAAAATATCATATATATAAAAATGTTGAATACAAGCAGCAACAGATTAGACAAATTAGTTTCAAAATATTCAACATTTATATATATATATATATATATATATATATATATATATATATATATATATATATATATATATATATATATATATATACTCTATATATAGTGTGATTGTATATATCTGTCACAATTCTGCTTTGCAATGGTCTAATCATGATTTATGTCCACCAATCAAGATCTTATCAGCAAGATCTATGTGTTCTTAAGAGCTGTGTACAGATATATTTTAATTCAAAATTACACATATTTCTATTATACAAGGAACTTATATGTAGCCCTTAAACCCTGAAATTCCACTGTTTCAATTGCAAGACAGCTTTATTTTTCAGTTTCAAAATGGCTATATACAGGAAAGATGTTGAATATTTTGAAAGTAATTTGACTGGAACCTGTTGCTGCAATAGGCAGCAAAAAGTTCCAGTCAAATTAGTTTCAAAATATTCAATAGAATATGTGCTACCTAACAGTAATAGTATTATAGTAATAAGAAACTTGTCACCTCTGGCTTGTAGGGGTTATACATGCTAAAGGTATAAAGAAGTCATTCAACCACACAAGAAACAACATATCTCTATGATAGAAAATATATATTTACATAGGCGCAGGTCGCAGGAACAAGGGTGGGGTGGCACAGGCTTTTCTTCTCCCAGTGATTCCCCCATAGAGCCCCTAGGGTTTGGCCCCCATCCATACTTTTGCACCCCCAATTCCCCCACCAGGTCCAAGTATGTTCCTTGAAATTTCAACTTGCAAAATTTTAAAAATAGTCTTCTCTTGGTCTGCAAATGGACAATTTCAATGAGAGAATTGAAATTTTCTTGAACAAATTTGAGTGTTAAATGGTTAAATGTGATTGTGACAGGAACAGCAACAACCGTTTCAAAAGATTCAACAGAATATTACGTGCATAATAAAGAATTAGTAATTTCTGCAAGTTGAATGAGTTAATCTGCGATTATCAAGAAATCAATCTGAATCTGATAGGACCCTGTACGCATCAGCAGTGTATTTTGTACACGTACACTTAGCATCAAGAAGACCGAGCTACGGCGATAATTTATAAGATCTATTATTACTTATTCATAATGTATTGCAGAATCACATAATAAACAGTTAAGATGTACAATAGTTGGTGAATGATAATTTGCCTCAAATACACAATTATGCATGACCCCCATAACCATCAAATTTGTTCAAGATAATTTTAATCTTCTCATCGAAAATGTCCATTTGAAAAACAAGAGATTATTTTCGAAACTTTACCACACGAATGACTGGCTCAGGTATCGAGCCAATCACTATAGTGGTAGATTTTCAAAAATAGTCATTTTTGCCTGACTTGAGTGTTAAACCCTTAAGGGTTAACACGTTTATGAGTAGAGGTAGATGATGATGATGATGACGATGACGCTGATGATGATACAAAGATTTAAGCAATGGATAGATAGATCTATGAAGAGCATTCAGATATTAAGCTTTTTAACGGTCAAGATTTGCCAAGAGAATTGAAATTTTTGCTTTTAAGCGAATGTCCAAGTGAGGGCCAAGAGACGGCTATCAAGCCAGACATTCTAGTGTTAAGATTTTTAAATAGTCCTCTCTTGGCCTACAAATGAGCATCTCTCAAAACCACTGCAAAGATCAAAGGCTGGTCGCCTGGACATGCTTGACCATTAAAGTGTTACTGTACTCACCAATTATACAATGAACCCGCACTGATAATTGTGTTCTCAAAATTAGAGAGTTCTTCTTCCTGTAATGTAAAGAGATGATAATTAACTCTTTAACCCTCGAATTTGTTCAAGCAAACTTAAATTTTCTCAATGAAAATGTCCATTTGCAGACCAAGAGCACTGTTTTTGAAAATTTACCACTGGAATGACTGGCTCAGTTATCGAGAATAGTCTTCTCTTGGTCTGCAAATGGGCATTTGTCAGGACCAGTGCAGAAGCCATTTTTGAATGATATGAGTGTTAATGGGTTAACATAGATGTCTGTGACAGTACAAGTTCCCAGACAAATTACTTGAAAAATATTCAACAGAATGTTTATCAAACTGTAAATTCACCAAAGATATTCTACAATTCAGAGAAAGTATTGTCAGACCTTTGCCACTGTCATGACAGATCTATGTCATTTGATTGTCACGTTTAGTTAACAAGTGACGTACTTAGATTAAAATGACGTCCGCTACATGATTTACAGATTGGATCATTCCATTGACTAAAACATTTGAGTACACTTTCCATCATTATGACTGTCACTCCCCATTCAACCGTCATCTACTTACCTCACGAGTCACAACCCTAACTCCTACTTCAATCCTTAGATGGGTACTGATAGATGTAACTTCTATCCTAAAGGTTTTGCAAAACAACAGTGATATTGCTATCACCTCCGCCTGGCTATCTCTTCTGATATCGTTTGGTGGGTTACCCATATCATTGCGACGGATAGTGAGACATGTACATAAAGCGCCACACTCCGTGTAGTGGTGGGCCCCCCAGAACATCAAAGTTGGAATAATTCAAACAAATTTGCTATGTCAGTTACGCCTGATATGATTGCAGATTGTGATGAGGGTGAGTGGTAGAGGGGTTGCAAAAGGTCAAACTTGGTGAAAGCATGTGGGGATTATCATTTGTGATGGTGCGTCATCGACTGCACATTTTAGTTTCAATTGTGATACATGTACTTACTGATCCTTAAATCCATCGAGATCTTCGGCTTGCTCATCGAGTGTAGATTCCAAGTCCAAATATGTTCCAGAATCACCAGCTGAGTTGTAGCGGTAAATCTGCAGTGCACAATCATCAAGCTGCGAACAAAATGATCAGAGAATCAACGTACATGATTTTTAGATAACTTTTATAAAAACATTTTTTTACCAGTCTTTAGAAGAAAATCACATTTCACTACTTGTTGTGATTAGCTATGTACAGTTAACTCATCAGTTATTTAATTATGTTTTATGAAAATAATCTGTATGTGAAACTGACAGAAGGTCTACAAATTTGTGACAACAGCAGCATAATGAAGCACCTATTATTTCTGAAATGTACAAGAGTTTCTTATACTCAGCTATCAAACTTGTTGTATGCATGCAGTGTAGGCTTAAGGTATCAAGAGTAAGAAAAGTAGGTCAGTGTGATCTACTTTTCATGCTTCAGCCACAGCTACCGAGATTCTATAAATCAACCTTGTTTGAGATACAGCTCCAGACACAGACAGACCTGTTCACAATAGACACACCACCACACCAATGGGGGTGAGGTGGGGGTGGAGTCAAGTCAAGTGTAGATGTTCTCATGCACTCGGCAAATATATGGGTAACTTGCATACCAAATTTGGTTGAATACGGTCCAGGAATTCAGTTGCGCTCCAAACAATTTCTTGATGTTCTGACCCCCAACCCCCCCTCTGGGGGCGAAGCCAAATGTAAATCTGCTCATGTAACCATTCACAATTTGATTGAATTTCACACAACAGTTTTGGAAGTGATAGCATGACTGACAGTTTTTAGGATATTTGACCATTTCACACTGCCACATGACGATGACCACACACCCAATGGGGTGGAACTAAATGTAAATGTTGTCATTCAATACGCAATTCTATGGGTAGCCCATATACCAAATTTCCTTGAATTCAACAAAACGGTTTGGTGCATGTTTGGGAGGACAGTTTTTAGAATATTTGAACTTTCACCGGCACCCGCTGACCCCCAGATAGTAAAGCCAAATCTAAATGTTCTCTTGCAAGACGCAATCATATGGGTGAGCCACATACCAAATTTTGTTGAATTCCACTCAACGGTTTGAGATGGCATGAAGGACAGATGAACGGAAATGATTATACTATTCCTGATGGGTTTTTTATGTGCTGATGAAAATGGGCCCAAACTTAATGTGAATTCAGAAAATATCAGACTAAATCAAATGACAATGTTATTAACCCCACCCTGGCAATCTGTCTCTTTGTTTAAATTGGCTAGCTGACTTGATTTAAAGCTATGATTCTGCTATGAGTATTTGCATAGATTTTTCCAACTAGCTACGGTGTTGTATTTTTAAAAACAAGAGATTTTAAAATGCCACGAAAATAGCACCCTTAAACTGTCAGTGTCAAACAAATTTAAATACAGCAGACACAGGTGCGTCAGGTAAATGAAGTTTTCTACTTACCCGATGTGGCGCGTCTAACAATTTATGTACACCAGCAAGTTGATTATTTAACGAACCGTTTGTTAGAAATGTATACGTTGGTGGTCTAGTCGGTTCGGGAAAGTTAGTACTACTGAAAGGATCTGTATCGTCTAAATATTGAACTCGACAAGTGAAGACCGTCGCCATTTTCAAAGCGGCATCGTTGTTGTGTTTATAAGTGACGTATTAGCACATATCCTTCCGCGACAACACGTGCAATCAAAGCACGTGGTCTAGGAACTATGTCGGCACAGTGACCAACAAAATAGTTCTCGGGGTGGGTGGGGTCGGAGTGGGGCGGGGGACGAGAACGCTTTCAGAATTCTTTCAATTTAGTTCAGGATTATTGAAGAGAAAAGATGTTCACATCGTCTTTTCCCAGTATACCCTGCTAATATAAATTTCGTTTTACTCCTGGAGACGTGTGCCTAAGAACCATTTGATCACATTGCCACCCTTTCAGAAGCATACGAGAAACAGTGTAAGTACCAAATATCGGATCAATCTTAGACCTAAAATGGCATTATTTACAAGTCCCTGCGCTACATCTTGTAGAACACGACTGACTATTAAATTACCAGACATGTCAAGATAGATCAGGCGACATTAATTTGCGTAGCACTTTTTCAGACACGTGCGGAGTAGTCGCCCTTGTCATTAATGACACCAGAAAACGTTTCTTCAGTCACGGGATCACAAACCCCTGGAATAGCCAGACTCAGTTGTAACAGCCCCTCCGTCAACGCTTTCAAGGGGAGGCTGGACAAGCTCTACAAGGACGCTGCTAACAAGACCGACTTTCCGATCACCCCCGTCCGCGTGAAACAGGTACAAGACGATGAAGACGGTGAAGACCTGTCCCAGGCTAACTAGCCTACATAACAGTAAAATCTATATAAGCGTCATCATCAACATCATCATCATCATAATTATCACCAGCACCACCACCCCACTACCACCACCAACAACAACATCGCCACAACGACCACCACCTACACCAACAAAAACACCATCTCCACCACCACCATCATCATCATCAATCATAGGTTAATGGCTTGTTATTGTCTCGGGAATTTCTGTTGGTATTATTGTATTCGGTACCTGTCCTTTGTTTAGTCAAAATCATAAAATATTTCTTTGAAATACATGTCCATGCAATTAGGTTTTTTTTAACGACTCAACAGTTGCTGATTTGGTTACTGTGACAGCTGATTTAGTTGCTGATTTAGTTACTGTGACAGCTGATTTAGTTACTGTGACAGCTGATTTAGTTACTGATTTGGTTACTGTGACAGCTGATTTAGTTACTGATTTAGTTACTGTGACAGTTGATTTTAGTTACTGTGACAGTTGATTTTAGTTACTGTGACAGTGGTTGGTAATGAATTCCAGTGTGTTCCTACTTTGTTAGAGAAAAAGGTACTTGCGATTTGCGAATATTCTTATTGTTGAGTTTTACTGTTGACATGATTATGCGCACATTATAGGGTTAGAAATTAACCATTTTCGATAGAACACTGAAATTTACAAAATTTTCATAAAATTTATTTTTTATGATGTCCGGTGTTCATTTTAGAGACATTGTTGCCGTACCATATTACGGGTTATGATAGCAAAAAGCTTTCAGAAACAATTGTTTCCAGAATGTACACCAGCCTTTCCAATGTTGATTCCGTAACGGCCTACTTCTTTACAGATCTATATAAACGTGGTAAGTGTTAATGGGAATCCATACGGCCTATATCAGAAAATTCACAGAACCCGATTATATTGTAGGTCTACTGATCCGTACAGTATTGCACAACATATAAAGGTAGTTAAATGTTTACTAGTCGTACGGGAATTAATCAAGTCAGGATTAATTTTAGTTAAAGAAAATCTTAAAGTTTGCATAGTAAAATGTCCATTCAATGCAGGGTAAACGTAGACTATTTTTGAAATTTTACCACCAAAATCACTGGCTCGTTTAGTCTTCTTGACCGGCAAATGGTCACTTCTCACCAGCACTGCGTGCAGGTTTTTTTGGCCGGCTTGAAGATTATAAAATTAGTTTATCAATTTCTTATTAAAAATAATCACATCAAATAGTTGATGATATAAGTACTAAATACTGTTTTTTAAATTTGGTCATAATTACTTCTAGGTAGACACCATTATCCCGCCTGGTGATGGAGCAGTTACAGTCCTAGAGCAGTACAAATACTCGTGTTGTTTAAATCAGAAATACATCATTATTAACCCTTTAGCCATAACAAACCAGAAACAATAATCAAAGCAACGTTCTGTTAGTCTGTTAGATATGTTGAAACTAATTTGATTGACAGTTGCTACTGACTATGACAAAATACGCATTTTACTTCAGTGTGGCTATCTAATCGTAGGCAAGCCTGCGCGAAATATCCTGGGTGGGTTTGTGGATGGGAGTCAGCGTATGTGGCGTAAGCATGTCAGCTCAATTGATAGAATTTGAAGAAAAGTCACACATTCATGTGTGTAAATTCATATATGTTTGCGGGCAGATTGATGTGGTCAGCATATGTCCCGATTCTGAACGTGACATTATATTATCAGAAATCTCGACAAAAAATATAACGTCCAGCTTCTTTAAAGATGTTTCGAAAAGTTACTTTTGCAGACAGAAAGCTGGAACAGTGTACTTAGCCACATTCAGCTATCATCAAGATTAGCTATCCCTAATATAAACTTAACTGACTGACCGTTGTCGAAATTCAGAACTGAACCTAGATTCCTTAAAGTACGGTTTTCGGTTCTTGGGCATTTAATATAATCGTTGACCAGCTGACCTAAAACTAAAAAGGTAAGATATATCGGGCAATACGGTATCTATTGTCGTTGTTGTTGTTGTTGTTGTTGTTTCGGACAAAGATGATGTATTTGTTTACGATTCAACCGACTCACTCCTAAATTTAACTTCAATTGTTGCGCCGTTTTGATGAGCTAAATTTATTTTATCCACTAAATTTATTTGTACCTGTACATGTAGTATTTTTAATCTACCGATGTTAGAAAATAAGAAAACTTTGCTTGAATTGCGTTTGCTATTCTAATTTATTTGCAGGGCGGAGTTTCAGTAATTAGAGTAAAATGCAAGATTGTGTATTGCTCAAGGGAGATAATTCAGTGATATTTATGCAACTTTGATGTCGCTTAACAAATTATCCCCCTAATTCCGGAATGGCTGAAAATCACAATCGGCAATATTGTATGGCGGTTATTTCGAAATAATTGACAGAACATTGATGAAATCGAAAGGAATTAGTTGTCTTTAGTGTGGTGAGAGGCCACAGTTAATTCGTTACCTATTTTTAAACTTAGAGATATGCAATATATTATGGCAGTATTTAGCTACGATTCATTATTAACGCTTTACAGACTCTTAAAAATGTAGAATGGAGCTCTTCATTCCCCTCTCTAGTGCTGGTCAAATGAGTTTATTTTATTTCCTATGCCAATTTATCTGAAATCTGCTTCTGTATGACTATCTTAATCCTTCCAAGAGTTGTTTTTGCGTGGTAGTGTTCTTTTAGCAGGCCTACCAACGTACGTATGTAATTTAAATACCAGCTTATAGCCGGTTAGCACGTCTTAAGCAAGAGTGTGTCATACTTTATTTGTACTCTTGATATTACAACCACCCACCCACTCACCCAATCACCCACCCATCCACCCACCAACCCATCCTCACCACCAACCCACCCACCCAGCCAGCCACCGACGCACACACTCACGCGCGTACACTCACTCGCTCATTCGCCCACTCGCACGCACAATATATATATATATATATATATATATATATATATATATATATATATATATATATATATATATATATATATATATATATATATATATATATATATATCACATATATGTGTCATATTTAGTCTCCTGCGTTCAGTGGTCTTAAATGTTTAGGTTTGCAATTTCAATATATATATATATATATATATATATATATATATATATATATATATATATATATATATATATATATATATATATATATATATATATATATATATATATATATATATATATATATATATATATATATTTATATATATATATATATATATATATATATATATATATATATATATATATATATATATATATATATATATATATATATATATATATATATATATATATATATATATATATATATATATATATATATATATATCATATCACATATATGTGTCATATTTAGTCCAACCCTCCTGCGTTCAGTGGTCTTAAATGTTTAGGTTTGCAATTTTATTAATCCACAATTCTAACATCCTGTAATCAACCATCAATGACCCAGTTATGAATAACTAAGGAATCGATGCTGGTAATTTTGCAGTAAAATTGTCAAAAGTGGATGATCACACTGCAGATGCTTAAGTGACATACTTAGGGATATATGAATTTAACCCTTTAACACCCAAACCGGCCAAAACGGCTTTTATACTGGTCTTGGATAATGTCCATTTGCAGATCAAAGTAAGACAGACTATCTTTGAAAACTTATCACTGGAGCCAGTTATTACAGAGATAAATTTTCAAAAATACCCTTCTCTTGAACTGCAAACGGACATGTTCTACAAGAATTTTAATTCTCTTGGACAAATTTGAGGGCTAAAGGGTCGATTCTTCCTATAAGGGAGCATTACGATCTGGTCTGTATGCCTACCCGTGTGTCTGGAGCTGTATCTAATAAAGATACTGATCAGCTGATTTTGGCTAAAATTCTAACACAAAGAAGGAGCTTGCGGTGCACTAGGAGCTCCAGACTGTGTCTGTGAGCCAGATAAAACAATCCGCATCCTGATCGGATCAAATTCTGGATCTGTAGATATCTCGGAAACTGCTGGTCCGATTCGGCTCAAATTTTAACCCAGGAAAGGGTGTGACCATGCACTAGGAATCCATAACTATGGACCTGATCCATGGAAAAAATATAGAAACCAGGGAAATCCGAAAAACTGTTAAAATGTGCCAAAAACGTGACGGCGAGGGTCTGCAATCCCTGAGTGCTTTGTTGATTATTTAACTATAACATCTATACTATAAACACTGTTTTAAGCGACCACCTTGTGCCCTGATAACGCAGGTCACTAGGCCGGTGATGAGCCAATACCGGGTCGCTACAGCCCTGTATTGGCCCAGTACTGGCCCAGTAACCTGCGCTACCAGGGTGGCGACAATTAATCACGAAAGAGAGGTGGTCCCTTCATTTAGCTCACCTACTATATGATATGACGTTTGGAGACAAAAATGGTGGCTCCTTAATACACGTGGTTTATTGACCACCTATCTTAAAGAACCGCCAAAATTTTGGCTCCCAGGGTAGGTGGTCTCCAGCACAGGTTGACTGTAGATAAGTGTCCAAATGCTCACAGTAGTGATGACGTAACAATAGGATACAATAGAGGGATCCATGTCTAGCCAAGCCACGCTCACTTTTACGCGTGTGGAATCGATTTAAAACTTCGAAACCAAATTGAATTCCCAGAATCTATATTTCAAGGTAACTTCACAGGTAAGCTTTTGGATATTTTGAAAGTAATTTAACTGGGAGTAATATGCAGCAACAGCTTCCAATCAAATCAATTTCAAAAGATTCAACAGAATGGGAATTAATTTGTAAATTCATCAAAGACATGTATATAATTCAGACATTATCATGACGGCCTTGTCGACTTCATGACGGACAAATTGGATCCCTCCATTATCCATGAGATTAACTAAAATATTAGTGTACGGAGCAACAAACACGCCTCATTCCCCAATCATAGTATTAGCCTCGAGGGTAAGGGGAATAGGATATTGCATTCGTAACTCTATGTCTATCTGTCGGATCTATATCTAAAAAAGTGTTGGTCCGATTTGGCTCAAATCTACCATAGCAGAGTATCTTCCACGAATGAGGACTTCCAGATTTCCTGATCGGATCAAATTCTAGATCTCTGGATATCCCGAAAACTACCAGTCAAATTTTGCCTCACATTTTTGCTCAAGCACGGTCTTGCGACCATACACTAAGATTTCACACCATCGGTCGTGATAAAATATATCCAGAAAATTCGAAAAATCCGGAAAATCTGAAAAATCAAAAATCTATTTACATTGTGACCAGAACGGAGGGGTTATGATTTCCAATATCTGATTGCTCTTGTTTGTATACTGTTGTGAAACGTCTAGAAAATATTTGTGAAACCGCCCCTTTAGGGACCATTTAAAACCGTTCACTAGCTCAGTGATACAGTACAGCGCAGAAATAATGTAAAGGTTTCCAAAACAAAATAAACCTTACTGTTGAATATTCGAAAAAATTTGTGTTGGAAGCAATGTGTCCCAATCCAATTATATTCAAGATATTCAATAGAACATTTCTTAATCGTGTTCAAAGTTGTACAAACTAACACGTTTCTGATTTTGTTTTTGAAGCAATCTAAATTATTTTTAACTGTACTGTAACTTGATATAATTCGCTTGCCCCATGAGGTTTCTGAGCGATAAGATTGTGTTTCATTAAGCCACCCATCATAAAGAACCACCATCGTCCGGCCACCAAATATAAGTCTATGTTATTGACAAGTTTGTCTGTGTAAAGACAGGTGCATTTATTTACTCACCATTTTCACGTCCACGCCCATGGCATCCAGCATGTCATTGACATTCCGATATCCCTTGAAATTGGCATCATCTACATCACCAAGCATGGCCAGAAGTGGTCTGTCACCAAAGCCCTTCTCACATAGTTTCAAAATATCACGAATAGTCACTCTACCACGCTTGTCACGCAAAAGCGCGTGCATATGTTGTGACACCGTGGGTGGAACACGATCAGAGGATTTGGCATCTTGTCGACGTGCAGGTGCCGCATCGCGAGAAGAATCTTGCCTTCTAAGATCACGCGAGTCTTGTCTCCGTGTCGGTACTGATTCTCTGGAGTTCTGACGTTGTGTAGGTGTGGTGGGGCTGGGAGGTCCCGGAAGTTCTCTAGAGTTCGCTTGATTCGCTACTCCTCTAGGAGAATCAGGCGTATTGCCGTATTTACGAAGTCCTGGACGAGAGTCCTGTCGTCTGTCACGGGTTTGGTCCTCTTCCACATCGATCAACGTCTCCGGCCTCCGGTTTCGTGCTAATCTTTCTTGCCTCAACTCTTCCTGACGATCGATCTCCTCTAGTCGGTCTCTTTCCTGTTGTCTTTCGAACGACTCCTTTTTAGCTAATTCTTCAAGACGTCTTCTTTCTGCTTCCTTGGCAGCTGCCTCTTTTCGTTCTTTACGTTTTCTATCCAATTCTGCCTGTTGAACCTTTTTCTGTTCTTCCTGTTGAAGTTTTTTGTTGAATACATCTAGTCCTACTGGCTTGAACTTTGGCTTTTCTTTCTTTTCAACCTTGATCGGTTGTCGATTCCTTCTCCTTATTTCAGCTTGTGAAGGTTCCAGTGGATGATGTGACGTCTGAGGAACAGGAGCGTCCATGATATTCGCCTGTGCCTCATCATCTTCTCGTAAAGTACTTGTATTGCTCACGACTGAGTGATTGGAGTCAGATTTTCTCATCGCTCTTCGCTTCTCTTCAGCACGTCTTCCAGGATATGGACGCCCTTCTTTAATTTCACAATCTCTCGCACGGTCATCCTGTCTTCCAGAGTGCCTTTTCTCAGTTGATGATTGTCTGGGAAGATCTTGGTTTGTTTCGTCTACTTGATCCTGTCTCGTGAGCTGGCGTGAGGCTCGGTTTGGAGAACTGTCACGTGAAAAGCCACGAGGTGATATTACATCTGGAGTCTCATGATCTTTATTCAGGCGAGATGTTCTCGAGTCCAAAATATCTTCCCGAGAACTGTCTCGTTTTATCCCCTGCTCATCACTAGAATTTCGCTTCGATCTACCTTTACTAGACTGTCTGGAATATGGCTCACGATTGTTACCGCGTCGCTCACTAGGGGATGGGTCACGATCAGCTTCAGCTCGTTCATTTTTGGCTTTGTTTAGGTCAGATTTACGGAAATCTTTATTTGGGAGATTTTCACCGTCTTCGTCTACAAATACACTATCATTGGATTCACCTCTAGATGCATGTCGTCTGAGTCTCTCACGTTTTGAATCTTGTCGGGCATAATTTGATCCTCCTGAACCACGGGAACTTCCACGGTGTCCAGCTCGGTCAGGCGACATATCCCGTTCTGAATTTTTTGGTGATTTACGCGACGAGTCTCCAGGGCTAGGTAATTTTTGTCTCCATTTCTGTACCTTGTCAATGCTATCTTTAAGTGACAGATTCTCTGGCGTAAGGGGTATGCCAGGACTCTTATCATCAAGCATATCTTTACTGGATGTGCGTTTCCGCCGAGTCCGTTCATCTAGGACATCTTCACGGGATTTCCTTCGTGGTTTCTCATCCAACATATCCTCCTTTGATGATGAACGGTTTACTTTACTGGTTCGCTCACTACGATCAGAAGCCTTAGAGTGCCTACTGCTCCTGCTGTGCCGAGGATCATCATCTTTATATGATCCCCCAGACTGATGCTTGGATGTTGATATCGTAGAATCTTGACGAGAGTTTGATCTCGGTGCGGCTTTTTCGCCATATACCTGTTCTCTCCATGATTTTCCAGCCGATTTACTACCGGCTGTGTCTCCACTTTTACCAGAACTGTATAGACTTTGTGGGCGCCGTCGTGATGATGCCGATGATTTCTCCTGACTGTCGCGGCGACTGATAGATCTTGATGTTGGTACTGCCTTAGATAGGAAACGCTCTTTGTATTGTGTAAAGTTATTTTGAGGTCCCGTTGTCTTCTCTGATGACGCTAAAGCCGCTGCAGCCATGGCCATTATTCTCTCTCGCCGACTTTCTCGGTCTGACTGACCTGAATGCGTCTGTACAGCACACTCGACCATGATGGGTCTGGGGGTATCATTTGGTACCACTCGGCCAAACCTATTTAATTTCACATCCTTACGCACCACCTTTATACGTTTAGTCCGGGATATGGATTTCTTTAAAGCTTCGTTGCGTTTTTCTTCTCGCGACTTGCGTGGTTCCTCCTCTCCCATAGGCATAGTACCTCGACACATAACATACTTAATAAGAGGGTCTACCTTATCTGCTTCCGGGGAGCTGTCATCTGAAGATGTTGCGGTTGCTTCGGCTCTACGAGCTGGCGATCTCGGTAATTGTTTGGATTTGGCACTATCCCTGGAAGAATCGCGTTTTTTCTCTCTATCTCTATACGTATGCGAAACTATGGACTCCTCAGAGGTTTGTCTGGACAATGATGGCCTGTATGACTTCGGTGAAGGTACCGGTAATTTGCGCGCTCGTTCATAGCCACGACTATAGTCCTCTTTCTTAGAAAGTGTGGAATACGGAGAGTAATCATATCTGGACGATGATCGTCTAGTCATTGGTGATGTCTCGCGACTTGGAATCCCATAACTCCTGCCTGACATGTTCGATGACCGGTCCCATGAACCGTAAGATCGGACACTTCCTCCATAATCGGACATGTAACCAGAGTTTCTAGCACTATGTGTGTCGGAAGCGGGACCACGCCCGGAATATCGATCCAGAGAGGAGTAGCGATCGCGTGTTGTAGTACCGCCATAAGGGGTGTAACTATAACCTTTGTCATTCCACATACTAATACGATCACGAATTGTCCCGGATGTACTACCTCCAGCACCACCACCTCCTGCCGTACTTCCGGCACTGAACGAGTATCTGCGTGGTTGTGAATCATATGTACCATAGCCTTTACTTGATCCATATGACGACCCGAGACCCGTGTACCCTCCTCCTCCTCCTCCCGCGCCTCCGCTCCCGTAACTGTACCCGTATCCACGGCTGGCTCCCATGGTAGATGGTGTCTGAAACGACAAAGCAAGGTAACATGTGAGTCTTCTGATATAGACATTTGATCAAAGCATTTGATCGGTTAAAAATTCTGTAATGTCGATTTCTTGATCCCTTTCATGATGAAGCCCGCCAGAACCGGCCTTTACAGCGACTCGATGTATGTCAATTTACCACATGAGTCACTGGCTAAATAACCGAGCCAGTCATTCCAGTGATAAATTTTCAAAAATACGGTTCTCGGCATGCAAATGGACACTGGATAAGAGAAACTGGAATTTTCTTTATCATTACCGATTCGATGGGCCGTATCTGCAGTGGTTTAGAGAAATTTCCATTTGCAGGCCAACAAAAAACTATTTGTGTAAATTTACAAAAAGTTTCTTCTTGACAAGCAAAAATTAAAATTTTCCTGGAAAATGTTGACCATTAAAACCGTTAATTGATTTACGCTTCCATTTGTGCGCGTTGAGGCGCTGTTAGCACAAGAGCGGTTAATCTTAAAATGTTTGTCACGTGATTAGAGAAACTATAAACTGTGAAACTCCATTAGAACTGCTGAGGAAAATCGAAAATGGGGAAATTGAGGGACCCATTTCTAGCTATGCCCCGCCCATTTCTGGCTATGCCCCGCCCATTTTAGCTACGCCCACGTTTGGCGAGTGCTGAAATATATTTATATACTTTGAGCCCTGAATTCTCAAAATTGCGTTTTCAAGGTGATTATACGGTTAAACTACTGAATATTTTGAAACTAATTTAACTGGGTCATAGACAGCAACAGCACCCAGTCAGATTAGTTTGAAAATATTCTACAGAATGTTTATTAAATAGTAAATCATCAAAGATTTACATTTCGTATACCTGACGGACCTTTCCAGCTTCATGGCGGAGTATTCTCTGTCATTTATGACTGTGACGTCAGCCTACATGTCACGTAATTGGTTATGACGTCGTAAACTTGAGTGACAGATCGGATGGGTGTAAATAAATTGAATTGAATTGACTAGTAGGCCTACATGTAAGTGATCTATTTACTTATTGATGCAGATATAGCATTCTATCACATTCGTCGACTATCGATATGTCCCTGCGCAAACACGCCTTTCACCAACTGCCAATAAAGCGATGCATTCTAGCTATGCCCCGCTCATGTCTAGCCAAAATCCGCCCACATTTTGCGCATATTGGGATAAATCGAACCCCGAATGGCTAGAATCACAATATCAAAGGAACTATACAGGTAAGCTGTTGAAATTTTTGAAACTAATTTGACTGGGCGCTGTTACTACCAGAAAGGCAATGGCAATAGGCTGTGCTTATTAAATAGTAAATCCATGTAAGACATAGAAGTCGTACACTTGACGGACTTGCAACTTGATAAAGGAGTATCAGTCTGTCAATTATTATTGTGACGTCAGTCTACATGTGACGTATTTGATTATGACGTCATATACCTGAGTGACAGATCGGATTTTGAGGTTTTGCGTAATAAGGAGCCACAACGGCATTGCAAAAACAGTTTAAGACGAATTTGATTGAAAGTATCTGCTACCTTTTCAACCAAATTATTTAAACTGTTTGAAATCATTCACACGTGACCATATGTATTATTGTACATCCGCTATGGAACCCCGTACTTTTGAAGATGTATGTAGTCATACGGCACAAACAAACCAGTGCCACCAATGGCAGTCGAGCGAACGCACTCATGATCTATTTTTCTCCGGGAGCAATAGTTCATGGACTAATCAGCCAGTCTCAACTGCTACCCTGAACGTTTTGTGAAATCCACACCACACTGTCTGCAAATAATGCAGTTAGGAAATTTCTGGGTGCAATCCTGGTTGGGAGACTAACGGGAGAAAGTGTCTTGTATCTTCTATGTGTTTGTCCCGGTTCGGGAGCTTGCTGAATCAATCACAACAATCATTGAGCTCAACTCATGTCAGCAGACAATTCTCAAATGGTAACTGTTCTCATGGTAACTAAGGCAAGTGCATGTCCACCATGCGTGACGGGTCAGATGTACGTTACACACCATGCAACGGATTAGTGGCCACTGGAAAGGATCGGATTAGTGGCTACTGGAAAGGATCGGATTAGTGGCCATTTGAAAGGATCGGATTAGTGGCCACTTGGAAGGATCAGATTAGTGCCCGCTTGAAAGGATCGGATTAGTGCCCGTTTGAAAGGATCGGATTAGTGCCCGCTATAAAAGGGTCAGATTGGTGGCCGCTAGAAAGGATCGGATTAGTGGCCACTGGAAAGTATTGGATTAGTGGCCGCCGGAAAGGATCGGATTAGTGGCCACTGGAATGGATCGGATTAGTGGCAGCTGGAAAGGATCAGATTAGTGGCCGCTGGAAAGGATCAGATTAGTGGCAGCTGGAAAGGATCGGATTAGTGGCCACTGGAAAGGATCGGATTAGTGGCTGCTGGAAAGGATCTGATTAGTGGCCGCTGGAAAGGATCAGATTAGTGGCCATTGTAAAGGATCAGATTAGTGCCTGCTGGAAAGGATCGGATTAGTGGCCGCTGGAAAGGATCGGATTAGTGGCCACTGGAAAGGATCGGATTAGTGGCCGCTGGAAAGGGTCGGATTAGTGGCCGCTGGGAAGGGTCGGATTAGTGGCCACTGGCAAAGGATGACTACTCTCAGTATACCGGCCGAAGTGGAATGGCAGGAAACAGATCTGATGGCCCTCGACTAACTCGTTCCCTTAAAGGGATATTCTAATTTATGTACCGATCAAGGAAGGAGCCAAAGACATTAAGAGACATGGACCAGGGTGGCAGCAATGATATCAATGTGAAGGACGACTCGGTGTGTCCTGCCTTGTTCGTATTTGGAGACGGTCCGTTGGATTCCTGTTCCTGTAACAGAAGCGTTCTTTTCTATCTGAGCCATGGTCGCTGAAGATTAGATTTTCACAGGATCCAATGGCACTCAAGTGGCCGCTTGAAAGGATCGGATTAGTGCCTGCTTGAAAGGATCGGATTAGTGCCCGCTATAAAAGGGTCAGATTGGTGGCCGCTAGAAAGGATCGGATTAGTGGCCACTGGAAAGTATTGGATTAGTGGCCGCTGGAAAGGATCGGATTAGTGGCCACTGGAATGGATCGGATTAGTGGCAGCTGGAAAGGATCAGATTAGTGGCCGCTGGAAAGGATCGGATTAGTGGCTGCTGGAAAGGATCGGATTAGTGGCCGCTGGAAAGGATCAGATTAGTGGCCACTGTAAAGGATCAGATTAGTGCCTGCTGGAAAGGATCGGATTAGTGGCCGCTGGAAAGGATCGGATTAGTGGCCGCTGGAAAGGATCGGATTAGTGGCCGCTGGAAAGGATCAGATTAGTGGCCGCTGGAAAGGATCAGATTAGTGCCTGGTGGAAAGGATCGGATTAGTGGCCGCTGGAAAGAATCGGATTAGTGGCCACTGGAAAGAGTCGGATTAGTGGCCGCTGGAAAGGGTCGAATTAGTGGCCGCTGGAAAGGGTCGGATTAGTGGCCGCTGGGAAGGGTCGGATTAGTGGCCACTGGCAAAGGATGACTACTCTCAGTATACCGGCCGAAGTGGAATGGCGGGAAACAGATCTGATGGCCCTCGACTAACTCGTTCCCTTAAAGGGATATTCTAATTTATGTACCGATCAAGGAAGGAGCCAAAGACATTAAGAGACATGGACCAGGGTGGCAGCAATGATATCAATGTGAAGGACGACTCGGTGTGTCCTGCCTTGTTCGTATTTGGAGACGGTCCGTTGGATTCCTGTTCCTGCAACAGAAGCGTTCTTTTCTATCTGAGCCATGGTCGCTGAAGATTAGATTTTCACAGGATCCAATGGCACTCCAGTGATGCCCTTCTCAAGCTCCTTAAGTGGTGCTTGGCCTATGAAGGGAGGTCTTCTTGATAGCTGAACCTTCCGACTAACTAAATAGTCCCGCTATACATGGCTACCAATAATTCTAAACCGACCCAGATAACGCAGCTTACTGGGCCGATGCTGGGCCGATACCGTGCCAATAATTTCAGTATCGGCCCAGCATCTGCCCAGCAAGCCGCATTATCAGGGGTGATCTATCTGGCCTCTTAGTACTTCTCAGATTCTGGTGGCTTCTTCCAACAATGGAGGATTCCAGTTTATCCATGAACAAACTAATTTGACTGGGCGCCGTTGGTGACATAGGCAGCAGAATCACCCAGTCAATTTAGTTTCAAAATATTCAACGGTTTACATCTATAATTTTCTGGAAATTGAGATTCAGAGAGCGCAGTGATCGATCGATTCCAACACGGCCAAATCGTGGGTGGAGCTTAGCTATAGATGGGCGGGACATAGCTAAAACTAGATTCCTCTATAACCCTACTCTCCTGCCGGCTTATGTTCAGGTTTGTCCGTGATTAATAGCTCCAACCTCATTCTGGTTCAAACTCTTTTACCAATGTTTGCCTGTTTGTCTGATTAGACCTTTACTAAAACGCTAGAATACAGGCTTGAAGTACAAGGACACAATTAGTCAGTTGGGCATGACGTGAGTGTCAGTGTGGTCATGGTTCATGTCGAGATTATCAGTGTGGACATGGTTCATGGCGAGAATGTCAGTGTGGACATGGTTCATGGCGAGAATGTCAGTGTGGTCATGGTTCATAGAGTGAGTGTCAGTGCGGTCATGGTTCATGGTGTGAGTGTCAGTGTGGTCATGGTTTATGGCGAGAATGTCAGTGTGGTCATGGTTCATGGAGTGAGTGTCAGTGCGGTCATGGTTCATGGTGTGAGTGGCAGTGTGGTCATGGTCCATGTCACAATGCCAGTTGGTCATGGTTCATATCACAGTGTCAGTTGGTCATGGTTCATGGCGAGAATGTCAATGTGGTCATGGTTCTTGGAGTGAGTGTTAGTGCGGTCATGGTTCATGGTGTGAGTGTCAGTGTGGTCATGGTCCATGTAACAATGCCAGTTTGTCATGGTTCATGTCACAGTGTCAGTTGGTCATGGTTCATGGTGTGAGTGTCAGTGTGGTGATTGTTCATGTCACAGTGTCAGTTGGTTATGGTTCATGTCACAGTGTCAGTTGGTTATGGTTCATGTCACAGTATCAGTGTGGTCATGGTTCATGGTGTGAGTGTCAGTGTGGTCATGGTTCATGTCACAGTGTCAGTTTATCATGGTTCATGTCACATCGCAGTGTCAGTGTGGTCATGGTTCATGTCACAGTCTCATTTTGTCATGGTTCATGTCACATTATCAGTGTGGTCATGGTTCATGTCACAGTGTCAGTTGGTCATGGATCGTGTCACAGTATCAGTGTGGCTATGGTTCGTGTCACAGTGTCAGTGTGGTCATGGTTCGTGTCACAGTGTCAGTGTGATCATGGTTCGTGTCACAGTGGCAGTGTCGTCATGGTTCATGTTATAGTGTCAGTTGGTCATGGTGCATGGCGGGAGTGTCAGTGTGGTCATAATTAAACAATGCGGCGGCTGCGGCTGCGGCTGCGGCTGCGGCTGCTGATGATGATGATGTTAATTGTTGTTGTTGTTGTTGTTGTTGTTGTTGTTGGTGGTGGTGGTGGTGGTGGTGGTGGTCGTCGTCGTCGTCGTCGTCGTCGTCGTCGTCGTCGTCGTCGTCGTTGTTGTTGTTGTTGTTGTTGTTGTTGTATGTTTTACCGAAGGAGAGTGTGGTATCCTTGAGTGTTGTACTTGACTGATACCCGCCACTGAATGCGGTCTCTTTAACATTGTGAGTTACTTAAGCAACAATCACTAATATGCTGGACTCGTCTGGCTCATACGTCAAATACATGTCACGCCCTCCGATAGATAGTTAGATACAAACTAAGTAAGCTAGTATTTACTTATATACGGAGTTCCATATCACGTGACTAACACGTGAATTCATTGTGTACATTAAAGACCAGCAAACATTACATTATGATAACTCCTTAATCCTTAATTACACCGTTTCCGTAAATCCACGTTTTAATAATAAGTATTCCATAACCTAATCTTGGCTGTCCACTCTAACTCTTTCACCACTGCATATCAGATACACTAGAATAGTTTGACGCTCGAAATATACTAGTGCCTATTTTAAAACAAATTTGAGGGAAAGTTCTTGCTTCCAGGCAAATTGTTTTAAAACGATTCTAAGCGTTCTTAAATCGTCATGGATACTTCCAGGAGGACAATTTATGAACGCTTAGAATCGTTTTAAAACAATGTGCATGGAAGCAAGACTACCACAGTCTGGAGGATAAAAGAGCCGCTAATAAAACTGCTTGTCTGATGCGTCTTCAAGTTGAAAGTCAATAATTAACTTAACAGATGATATAAGAAATTCTCTTAATCCATTCTGACGATATCTAGGTGTAAGCCTCCACGTTATAACCACATTGTTTAGAAGATCTACCACAAATATGAGTATTCGCTAAATATGATGATGTATTAGCGGCATCTGGACGCACAGACTGACCTTCCGGCACTGTTAGACAAGCTGTTCTTGTAAGAACGATTAACCAGAAATAATCCTATATACCTATACCGCATCCGGAGAACAGACTCAACACCCTCCCTGCAGCCTTATTCTAAACACAGATTCGTGTCAGTAATTTAAAGGATCGCACGTGCGAGATCGCGAACGCGCACACGCGCACCTACATACGCACGGACGTACGCATACACGTAAGAATAGATTTATTTCTTGTCTTTAAAAATCTTCTCCGACATAAATGTAAACTGAAGGAATTTGTGTCTGTTTTCTGTTGGGGTACAGGTGCAAAGAAACTGATTTATGGTGTCCTAGCAATGTGGTGAGAAAAATCTGGACTTCATTTCAATTTTTGTACAAATGCTCGGAAAACGTGGCCTAAATCACCAAATTATGGCAGGAACACCATTTTTTAGTCTGTGCCATTTGCGGAAACGAATATTTATTGATTTATTGGAAGCTCGCTGTTTTCAATTACGTTTATTATTTCATGTTTTGAAACAAGAATAAGCAAACAAAACAATGAAAAATATTGCTCCTAAATCCTCAATTAGAATCTTAAACTGTCTAATTCAGATCAAGAATAATAAACAAAAATCATTGTAAGTTTTTATTTTTGTTTAAAACGAACTATTTCCCGTCATTGCATGTTCTCATTAGCGCGATCGCCCTCAGCCGTTTTCTCGTTTTCCGTCTATTTCGAGACGAACCTGTCACAAACGACTACCTGATTCAGGGTCAATAGTAGCCGTTTGTTAATGCCGGTGTTCGTAGGATCATAAAGAATCATAAAGAACCACGGTCAGATGGCCACAAAAGCTATGTACGGTAGTTAATGAGCTGTGTTGAGCGACCACCTGCCTTTGACGATCACCTTTTGGTGGCCCATGGAAGGTGCCCGTTGTAGACAGGTATTTAGCCCGTACATCGCGGCATAGATTTGACGGTTGTTGCAAAGTTTTGGATTCTTGACAAGACAAATAATGACACTCGCTCTTTAGAACGGTGCCTCCGTATATCATACAAAACATATGGGATTTGGCGGAGGATGGATGGTGGGAAGATGGGAATGGAGCGGTGTTGAGTTGCCGGTGCTAAGTTTAGTTTCCTATACTCTCTAACTATACACCTTGAAACTGATGCTATTGGCTGAAGATGAGCATCACTAACACCCACGAAACAACCGCAAGATTACCGTTGCCAGGTAACCTTAATTGTTGCCATGGTACCCTGGTTTTCAGGTGAGTTGTATGTTCGTCATGCATATCGCGGTCTAGGTGTGGAACCTCGTTAAATTGGCCATTAAAAGTCGACTTTTTGAACGGTTTTGACAAAATTATAAGTTTTTATTGCTCCAATTTTGTAATTTTGCTTTAGCAACAACTTTCAGTCACGTTAGTTTCGAAATACTCAGTATATTACCTATATTATTGATCTGGGAGTAACATATCGGGTTTTATGAATGAAGACTGTTGAGTAGGAAAATGTACCGTGTACTGGTATAGTTACCATGTTATTTGAACAGAGCCATTTTAACAGATTTGAGGGTGCCTTGGGTACGGGGAGGGGTGTTCGGGAAGGGTGCCCCCCACCCCAAAAGGGATGGGATGGTGGTGTGTGGTGGTGGCGTGGGGTGTCCGTAGGTCCTTCCCCCAGATAATTGCTGACACCCAATTTCCCTGAGAGTTAATTTCTTACATTCTCAGTCGTCAAATATAACATTTATTTTAATTTCGAACTTTCTATACTATAACTATTGTAGTAGCCTAATGCTGTACATTGATTGGTGCTAGTGTGAGACACT
>CM067367.1:126042260-126107855 GCA_034401795.1 Chaetoderma sp. LZ-2023a
AAGTTGAGGAATGTAAATCTGTTGTCAACATTCTGCGCAAAAGTTTCCGAAACAATCGCTTAAGAAATATTTAGTTGTTGGTGATCCAGTTCTAGCTACCAATAGTGCCTACTATGGCAGGAACAGCCCCCACCCCCACCCACCCCACCCCCACAATAAAATAAGTTTCCACATATTCACCAGAATGAATATTACATTGCAAGGCTCCAACTCACGTTTACCAAATATAGAGCGATAAATATAAGGATACAATTGTCGAAATAGGGCAAATATAGGGCAAGTAGCTAATAACATATGGCAAATGGAGGGATGTTTCAAACTCGCAGAACAGACATTAAACAAAAATATGAAAAGGTAGCCCTGTGTTGATAAAGTAAACCCGATTCTCTTTCGAACAGTCCATGCCAGAATGACAGCCCAGATGCCAAGATGAAAGCAGAGTCTGTTAGTTGTAGATCCCTAACGGTACAATACAGGTTTCATTGAAGTCTGTTGGCTGAGCCCATTGGCGTTGTCTGCGATAATTAGCAGAGGGCATTCTTGGAGAATATGTCTTGCAGTGGTGCTTCGTTACCACATCCGAACTTCAGTTTAGAATATAAACAGTATTTGGGATGGCTGTGGCCACATCTCATGTGAAAAATTATAACCTGGTCTTTTCTACTCTGGGTTGTAACCCGAATGTTCGCTGAGCCACTTCTTGTACATGCTGTCC
Organism: Chaetoderma sp. LZ-2023a; assembly: GCA_034401795.1. Taxonomy (NCBI): domain Eukaryota; kingdom Metazoa; phylum Mollusca; class Caudofoveata; order Chaetodermatida; family Chaetodermatidae; genus Chaetoderma; species Chaetoderma sp. LZ-2023a. Next base: position 126,042,976 of record CM067367.1, read on the forward strand.
CTTACTCTATATTAGCTTCTCTTCTTGATAGAGGTGCAGCTGGCTGATGCATGCTTCTTCCAATCTTCGGAGGGCTGTCTGCCTTTTTGTTTTCTTGAATCCAGCAGTGTGCTGAAACACAACACGTTTCATTTTTATGTTAGTACCTGTATCTGTGAAAATCTCAGGAAGCAGTGTTTTATGGTATTTCACGGGACATACATAACAGAGAGCGAAAACCAACTCTCTTTTCTTTCTATTTGTCTTCGATTATGGCTTCTGACTTCTTCTGCCATGTAATTGGTCGATAGTCGGCCTGTTGTAACATATGCTATGCCTTTTCGACAGAGGTATACCATTTGATGAAGACGCCATCCATAATTTTTATTGCATCAAAGGCAGAATTATCCGTGCATACACTGGCCTATTTTTGCTGTGGCCTGGGATATTCCCATCTATGAATGCCCTTGTCAAGATTGCAGTGAATATCTCCGTTGGCCTTTTTCTATTCAACTCTTTGGCAGATGGTCCTTACCCATAGTGGATCACGTTCAATGTTTGATCTGGCCGCTGTAGACCATGCCGTGCTAACATATCCCAAGTTTAGACAAACCCAGCCACGATCAAGTTTCTTCAATTATGCAGTGGTGATATACTTCTCAGAGCTCTGTCAACATTCATGACTCTGGCAAGTTACCCATGTCAGCTGGTGCCTGCGTCAAAGTTGGGTGAGGCTGTCCCTTCTATCCAGCCATTCTTTGCACTTGCATGTCTTCTGAATTTTTCTGTTGTGGCGTCAGAGTGATATTGTCCTCTATTGAGGGGTTGTGTTTGCGTTTGTGCATGCCGCGGCTACTATTTTCTCCAGTTCTCGGACTTCCTCATGTCAGTATGGTTTATGCTCCTCTCGGATTTTCTCCTTTGCTTTGCCAGAATAACCTGTGTGCAGAATCAAATTTACTTGTTGACATTCCTATCATTTCCCTGACATTCATGCTGTTATTTTCTGTGAGGCAGGCAATTTGCGCAGTACGCCTTTTATAGTTCCATCTGGGATGGGTTTGATTTCTTCTGGGTTACTTTCCAGTTGCAGTGTTAACTTCACTGGGTCTGCGATCATTGCTCAATTGACTAATGAAATTTCTCCCTTTGTTTTGATGTGCGTGTCATTAGTTGCAAAGGCAATACCTATCTGCCGACAGTTTCACAAAGGTGCATAAGTTACACCCTGCTGCAAAGTAGATAACAGACCAATCAGAATGCTGTATTTGACATTTATGCTGCAGAATACTTAAGTATGATATTGTTCTTAAGCACTATTTGTAAAAACAGCCCCTGGAGTTGTAGTGGTCTGTCAATGACTTGAGTGTCATTTGGATCGTAAATGAGTTGAAGATCATTTGTTATCTGCAAATCCTCCACCTCCCCTGTATGGCCATCAGTTTCTCGGGTACCGGCCATCCCAGCTAAGCTTGGTACCGAACGGCCGTCTCGGATTCGCTCTAAGCGCACCCCCTGGGTAGGATAGTATTCGTATATAAGCCCTATAGGATAGGTTTTCGTTGCATATATAAGCCCTATAGGATAGGTTTTCGTAAAAAGTCCGTTAGAACACATAGTGCGCATGCGCACGCATCAGAGCTTCCCCCGACAACGTGTGTAGAGATTGGGAGCGAGTATGTACTTACAGTGTACGAGACGGTACCCGTAATTTTTTTTTACTGTACCGTTCCCGTCGTTCCACGTACCTATCAGGACCGGAATAAGACCAGGATTACATTACTTTTTACAGTTTTAAAATCGGTACAGAAATGGCCGAGTTATGATCGAAGCTCCCCGTTAAATTATACTTGAAATATTGCCTTGACGTCTTAATTGTGTATACATATTTTACTAAATGGAGAGTGCTCTGTACACGTGATAACTACGTCACCACCTCTGCAGTACGCTGATTGGCTAGTGCTCGGCCGCTGATTGGCTGAGGCAGCCAGCGCTGACGTCCGGAGAGTATAAAAGGGGTGAAAAATCGAGATTCAGGAGCATCATCGGACGACTGGACCATCGGAATAGACGTGTGTAACTGCAAACTTACGGTAATTCCTACTTCATCCGGTGCCTCTCGGATTTCAGCTCATCCGCGGTGGTAAGGAGTCCTCGGCTTCCACAGTTTTTGTACACCCTCGGACGGCCATCCGAGTGTAATAAACTAAATTTAAATGTATAAACTCCCGTATCCGAACTTTCTTAAGGGAGTCTTCCTGCGGACGAGCCATGCATGCCCGGAATGTAATCCTACGGAATGTAGAGCCGAAGGTGGTTCTTGGTGGATGACTCGCCGGATCTGCCAACCACGCTGAAGTGGACTTCCGCACTGCATGTCATGTGTGATAATTTAATTTTCTACCAACTGGGTAAACTTTGCCCGGTGCGCCGCAAGAGCTATGCAACGCACCCCGCACCGAATGTACATGCAATGGTATTATATAAGTAACCCTCCCGGTTAATGGGTTACTCTTAACTTTCATACCTCCGTCGCCGGACGGAAAACTTTACAACCACTGCTGTGGTTATGCTGTGATTATGTATCAGCTATAAGATAATCTAGTGGGCATTCTTGAACTGTTCTGTTACCTGTCCTGAGAATGTACCGTATCCTGCCTGTCTGGAGAAGTCAGCCTGCAGAGACCTGCCTGCGGAGACCTGCCTGCAGAGACTTGCCTGCGGAGACCTGCCTGTGGATACCTGCTTGCGGAGAACTACCTGCGGAAATCTTCCCAGCTCTGAGAACGTGTCATCTCACGCTATGAGTGTAATAGTGCCTCAATTTCAGTAACTAGTGAACTTGTTCCGTACCGATGACCAATAGGTACTCAAGTAGCTATACTATTGTACGTTTAGTTATAAACCATTTAATTATTTCCGTATAAAGGTACTAATGACTAATAGGTACCGTACCGGTCCTAGGACCGCATTCTTATAATTTCTGTTTCATACTGTGCATATTATCCTTGTTTACTGTGGTGCTTTCAACTAGCTGCACCGTAAGGTCTTGTGACCGGTGATACTTTAATTATCATTTCATTATCTTCGTATCTGTTAGTTGTGTATTGGTTAGTTGTGTATATGACAAGTAGCCATCTAGTTCATATGTTTTGTTTATTTATAAAAACTAGAATGCAGTACGCTAGGAAATACTATATACCGACATTATATCCGCATCACTATTCCCGTCAACGTCGAGGTCGCTGATCATGCTCTAATTGTTTGAGCCTGACATGTTACCGACTAAACCTGGCTATTCAGCTCGATGGGATAGGTTTAAAGCGGTTAGGGACAATTTCTTCGTCGGAGACGCATAGTGTACGCTTCTTTTCCGGTTCTTGTGGTAATGTAGCCCCACGCACCGGCAAGGTTGTGTAAAATTGGCCAAGTGGCCTCTAGGGCCTCTTATTTATAGCAAGTTACTGTCTCTTCCTGCGCATCCACCAGCCTTATGGCTTATTAATTGTTTCGATTCCCAATCGACACATTGACTGGATCCGACCCTGGGAAACTATTGGAGGTTTCAGAGCGGTGATAGTTAAAGTGACGATTTACATACACGCCCCCTTGTGTCTTCGGATACTTATTAGGTAGATTCCCCTGCCAAAGTAGGAAGCACTGCGAAATGATAGTGCGTGCGTGCGTGCGTGCGTGCGTGCGTGCGTGCGTGCGTGCGTGCGTGCGTGTTGTGCGTGGTGTGCGTGCGCGCGCGCGTGCGTGCGTGCGTGTGTGTGTGTGTTAGTACCGGCCTGCAGTGCATCTCTGGGAATGTTAGAAAAAACCACGAATGACAGGTTAAACTGTTAGCTCCGTAGCACACGGTGGCGGAAGATGCGGATTTCCATCCAATTCATTGCAGTGTCTGGATGAAGGGTTGGAGCTCGTCACGCCCTCACGGGAAGGATGCTCGCGATGGATATCTGTCTCTCCACCCCACCATAAAGACATGTCAGTATTTTAAATTGCTTATGTGAACTGTGAAACTCGTCTAGTGATGTTATATGTGGTTGCGGAACCGGGTGACCGGATCGTTATTTGATTCGGGACTTTGTTCCGTGACATGTACGCATGCTGTCCTTGGAGGTAGATGCTATGCGGGGCGACCTACGGGAAGCTGAGCATCTGCGCCCAACGGATAACCGTACCTAAAGTTAGGTAGTAATCCCGGCCAAAGCTTGTTTTCGTTACTAACACCTAAATGGTAGGTTAGAATGTAGCAGAAGGCCCGCATAAATAAAGCGGCAACTACCAATGCAGCAACTTTGGAACTACATAAGACGGTGACCTGGGAATTCTTCGGAAATCGTTCGTCCCGTCTTCACGCAAACGAGCGTGCAACACCTTAACAGTAGTTTCACTAGGATTTTCAGCACTTAGCATTTATTTTTGTGCTCATTCACTGTCAAACGTATAGAATTGTTTGTATAGTGGTATAAATTTTGTGACTGTTTAATTATTATTACCATCTAGTCCATAGGTTTAAATTAAGATGAATCGACACACCGGTGACACCAACAGTTGGGACGACACGGTGTGGTTCAATCTCAGCGGCAATGGTCGCATGGCCCCACTGGAACCTATGTGTTCCACCGGCCTTAGGGGTCGGTCTTTGTACTTTGCGGAAGGACGCAATACGGGATCCGCAACCCCGAGATCCGCAGCTAACCAACCCTCCCATCTGTCGTGCATCTGCGGCGCAATGGATGGGCACGCCATGGCGGACCAGCGCGTACCCCTGCGAGCTACAAAACCAGCAACAGTGGGAATTGTTATTAAAGTCCCCTATATCAAGTAGTTTTCTCTTTGTAGCTCTAAGTTTCTTAGGGGCAGTTCTTTGGAGTGTGATATTAACAAGCTGAGTAAGGAAAAAGATGGTTTAAACTCCATAAATAAAATAAATTAAAACTACGAAAGTTTTAAGTAGCGTTAATTTAGTTACAATGGTCGCAGTTCTGGTGATTTGAAGAGTGTTGTCAAATGGATAAAAAAGTACATATGACAATTTTTTAAAGTAATTTGTTCCTGTTAGATCGTTGCTACTTTCGTATCGGGCGTAGGAATGCGTCATATGATTGTGAGCTCAGCTAATAAGTAGCCTGTTCTGATAGTGACGTCATATACTCAAGTGACAGATCGAATCGCTCCACAATAGTTTCCCTAAAGCTACAGTATACACCGATAATTTTGTTCTTACAACATGAAAAATGTGGAGGTGTCAAAATATTGGCAGAAAGTCAACATTTAGACGCTCGAATCTGTATCGTATGACTCAACACCGCAACCACTTTGGAGCTGACAAAAACGTGCGTCTATTTTCGCTCGCCTATCGACATCCAGCTGTTTGCAATATTGTTCATTAGGGCGAAAAAAAACACCTAGAATAAACACCCCGATGTTAGGAGCACCATATGTCTCTGACGAATCTCATCTACCTGCTCAATAAATACAATGTGGACGATGTAAATCATCCTGAAAATATGTGATGGACAGTGTAGAGGCGAGTGAATCATTGGTTTAATAAATATTAACCGGGTTGTATCTAGTTCAAGGCCACCAGATGGCCGAGATCATTTCTGCTCGAACTGAATGCTCTACTGATATCTGTGTTTGCCTCAAGCTTATTACGAAATTATACAACATATATCGGGAATTAAATCGAATTGTGTTGTGGGAGGGGAAATATTTGTCGGACAACGAAAATGCGAGGAAAATGCGAGAGAGAGCGAGAGCGAGAGCGAGAGAGAGAGAGAGAGAGAGAGAGAGAGAGAGAGAGAGAGAGAGAGAGCGAGAGACACAGAGAGAGAGAGAGAGAGAGAGAGAGAGAGAGAGAGGGGGGGGGGGAGAGTGAGAATGGGGGGTGGGGGGGGGGGAGGGAGAGGTGTAGTGCGAGGGAGAGAGAGAGGGTGGATGGGCAGAGAGTTCTCAGTGTTCCTTGACTGAGTGTTAATCGAGATTCGCTAAGGATTATTCGTGGTTATAATAGTTAACTTAAATTATGCATTTCTGTAGATTAGATAAATATTGTTAACAGGTGTCAGCCCTAATTGTCTGGGATAAGAACTAATGTTTGGACAGAATGCATTAACGGATCGCGTTTCTCACAATGTTAAACGAGCTATTTTGGAAAGATGCATATATACCACTAACGATGCCAATCCAAACAGCGCCCTGTTAAAACAAAATGGAAATATGCACACTACTTTGGAGGTTGTCTAATAAATCATGTGATCTGGAAATCATTCTTTCTTGCTTTCGATCAGAGAAGATGAGTGGCATTGGCATGACGTCACGAACCACCAAAGCATATCATATCTATTCTGACAACAACGCGTGACGTCATTCATGTGATATTGGTCGGAGAAAACCCACATGACCTGACATTCCTAAACTTCAGAACTATTAAAACTTTATTGGGATCAATTTTGGATTATTGATCTATTGTTGAACAATTATATTTGGGAATTGGGAGGGATGGGTATCATCTAAGTCAGATGCCATTCTTTGCTGCAATCGACTCGAACTCGTAAGGGTGTCATGTGGGCGGGACTTATATAGCAGAAGTGGATCGATAAATCTGATCTGGGCGATACTTCATCACCAACATTTGAACTAACAGGTAAGGCGGCCATATTTCCACGATAAATCACGTGATATTTGGGTTTATATGATATTCCTTTTTTCCTTTTAAGACAAATAACAGAAAGATTCCGTATCTAAATGACAACAACGTGTATTAAGAGCATCTATATTAACCTGATTTAAGAAGGTCATCTTTTACGCCCTATTAGTGACTAGCTTTCCCGATTGCTTGCGTTAATATTGGATAATAGGACCCACAGACATATATCTATAGACTGCTCATCCCCAATCCTGACCATTCTTTCAAATGGGACTAATTGTCCTAAACCGCCGATGACGTCAGGTCAGTAAAACGCAAGTGTGCATAACCGCATGTGGCGGATTCAAAGGGGATCGAACCCTGCGTACGACACCCCCACCCACCACCACCACCCCACAGCCCACACACCCTCCCAAATTTGTCAAACCTGTAAAACACCCCGCCCCTCTTAAAATCGTTTTGTTTTAAATGTATTGCATATATCCCATTCATAGTAGAACAGTTAATGCGACGCGCGGAGATAACGCATTCTTCACTTGTCAATATTTCATCATATGCTATTAAAATTAAAATATTCAAAATGGGCACTTGCCCAGATCCCGCTTACACTAGGTGGCCCACCTCACGTGTGCGACAAAATTATAATAAAACCGATATCAAATGTTTAACTAATTTATAGATGGGAATTCAGCTGTGAAGGTGTTAACCCTATACACTGGTACGCCCGTTAACCCTTTAACACTCAAGGAGGCCCAAAACGGTTTCTGCTATGCAGTGGTTTTGAGAAATGTCCATTTGCAGACCAAGAAAAGAGCATTTATGAGAATTTGCCACAGTCATTGCAGTGGTAAATTTTCAAAAATAGTCTTCTCTTTGTCTGCTAATAGCCATTTTCTATGAAAAAATGAAATTTTCTTGAACAAATTTAAGTGTTAAAGGGTTGTCATTTCGTTTATCATATATATGTATGTAGTATTCCAGCTTACGTCCTCTTTCAGTCCGGTTGACTTTTATATATATGCAAAAATGTCCGGAGTGTGGTGGTGGGGGTGGTTTGGAAAAGAAAATAAAAGAATGTAGCCTGGAACAATTTATATTTAATGCCTTACATGACAATGAGGTTCAGGTTACTTTTCCTAACACAGAGATTGCTTTGAAAATATATCTAACATAGACGGTTACTAATTGTTCTGGAGAGCGATCGTTTTAGAAACTGAAACTAATGAGGAAAAATGGCAACGAACCACTCAGAGACAAAATCGTCTTACAAGTCTGACTATAATGAGTACCGAGTCAGACATCCTTCGTAGTTCTGACTACACTGACATTATTTTTACATTTGTCACCCAAAAAGCCTGTAAGGCTACATTGTTCTGAAAACTGGAAATTTGGATAATGCTATATAATATCCAGGTTCATTACTTTTTTTTAAATAGGCTGGTTTGTGGTTCACAGACCCCACCATCACGTCACCCCCAGAATGTGTTACATTGAATGTAGGCCTATAGCATCCATTGCCAACGTTTCCCAGCCGTAGATCTATACGTCCATACTTTCTAGTAAACTAGGCCAGGATATGAAGATAACTGCAATGAACAAATCATTTTCGCTATTCTATGCCCCGCCACAGATACATTTTTTAAGAAAAGAAATTAAACAGTAAAAATATAATAATTTAATAGTCAATTAAGGATCCATATTTACCTCTGGAAACGCACTTAGATTTCAAACATTTCAGGGGAGGACTCCTGGGACCCCCTTCTGGGTTAGCTAATTATTTTGCCCCAGGCAGATGACTTCTGGCACCTAAATCACACTCCTAGCAACACACTCAAACATTTCTGGATTCGTCCATGATATTGATAAATTTTGAAGAAAATTTATAATTTTTGACACTCAGAATGCAAGAGAAGGCTTCGCAGAACATCTGAATTTCACAATTTCCCCGGGGAAAGACACCCCCACCCCGAACCTCCTACTTGTAGGATGACTACACTCATTTACGCCACATAACTGAAATTCCTGGATCCGTCCCTGATCGGGTATCTAGACTGCATCGAACAGGTAGACAGTCGACACATGGCAACCTAAAGTCAAACTATCGCAAGAATCGCCAGTGAAAGGCAGAAATTCATACCACGATTCTATACAGAAAACCCTAATACCGAGAAAACTAAAGGATTGTTTGCAATATGCAATAAACCGCTCCTTATCAAACTCTCCAAATACTTGTTAGCATCAAAAAAATTAAACAGCTAGACTAATTCATCCATCTTCTCACCCAATCATACACCCGAGTTATCCATCAACCCAAGTATCCATCGTCATCATTGTCAAAGCGATGCTAATCTCATCTCAAATGCGATAGATTGTACGATAGATTATAGTTTATGAATTCCATATCATTCACATCCTGTTACATTCCCTTATCTGTATCACAATAATCTGCTTTGTAACATGGTGTAAACGTTGAGCAGTGAGCACCGTGATTTTGTTTACTCAAGCGATAGTGTATGGTGTCATATAAGTGGCAATGCATTACATTCTTTATAATGCAAATCATCTTGGTGAATATTTTGGTGATAATTTGATTGGAAGTTGTTATTGCCTATGGCAGTAACAGCTTCCGGTCAAATTGGTCTCAGAATAGTCATCAGCTTACTTGTATGATTGTTTTTATATCACATTGCCAAATTATATGTGACACCGCTATGACTGAACGTATTGACCAAGGCAGATACGCTAGTTTTTTCCTTCTCATTGGTTGAAAAGTAAGGCATGACAGCCACCATAGGCTTTGGAAATGTACCAACGTTTAAACTACTCAAGCCTGAATAGTTTTCTTTAGCGGCATGATAATAAGCTTAATATTATATTATAGTTTACGAATGACGTGTTAGATCAGCGGAACAACTATCATATGAAGTTAGTTCTCCTTTAATACTGCCTGAAACACTGCAGGGGCAAGTGGCCCAAAATAGAATAATAAATTGATTATTATTGTTGTTATCATTATTATGTAAGCGATCCCACTGTCGTAGCCCTCGTCGGCAGCGCGGCGGAGATGGTATGAAAATAATAATAATAATAATAATAATAATAATAATAATAATAATAATAATAATAATAATAATAATAATAATAATATTGTATTCCTACCGCCATTGTCAATGTACAAATAATCCTCATATGCCGTTGTCACGGCCTGAGTGTAATAAAGAAATACGAAACGAAATACGAAATGTCGCTTAAAATTTTTAAAGTAATTATTACACCATTATGATGTTGAATGAGAAGGCGTAGAGTTACCTGTTTTCGTAAATATCGACACCTTGAATATTGTATTTCTTAACGTCAGTAAAATTGGATTCGCTATTTTAATCATATATTTTATTCAAATGACTAACACAATTATTAAGAAGAAATAAATTTTTGGTAACATTTTAATATTCGCTTATAAACAACATCGGCCGAGAAAATACAACGGGGGAATCGCTTTGTCACGTGATATGCGCGCACGGACGAAACTTACTGAATTATAGGCGCATATTCACACCAAAATGCTTGAAAATAAAATTGTTAAAATTGTATACTTTTAGAGGCTTAAATTGTGTTACTAAATGTAATGAAACGAAATCAATCTTAGCATATGATGATTGCATTCCATATATATTAATATAACTTTTTAAGTTGTGAAATTGAAATATAGACACGAGTCCCTAATTCAAATTCCCAGTTTAAACATTTCTATCAATTTATACGTAATGAAATCATCATATGCTAAGATTTATTTCGGTTCATTACATTTAGGCCCATAGTTTAAGCCTATAAAGGTATACAATTTAAACAATTTAATTTTCGGTCATTTTGCTGTGAATATGGACCTTTAAGAAAACACATTTGAAGGAACCCTCAGCAGTATGTATGGGCTATGACGTCAATGGCAGGCATATATATATATATATATATATATATATATATATATATATATATATATATATATATATATATATATATATATATATATATATAAGGTGCGGAATTCTCTATGTTATAGCCTGGCTTTAGATTCGTGAGAGAAGCGACTGTGTCTGAAAACTATACATACTGGCATGACAAAGCAAGTGTTATTCAGGGCAACATCAGAAGCAACAACAAGAGAAGTTAAGCCAAGAACAACCTTCCAAACCTTGCAGAATATCTGGCATTCATGTGAAGTTACATCACAGTGCAAGATTAGGATACACATCTCAAATGTTAAATCAGTACTCCTCAGTCTCATCTATAGGTCAGGAATGTGAAGAATGCCATTTAGTTGACAACGGATCTGCTTCAGACCTTCATTCTGATTCTGCGCAGATTCTTCTTCAGTTTCATTGGCCAGAATAATAAGCAGCACAGACGTATAGGAAAGGGCCAAGAGAGATACAGATACTGACGGTTAAGAAATCATTATGAGAATGCTGCCTGACGGAAGGCCAAGTCCAACATCGCCAAACAATGTGTGATCTGCTGCTAATCTGGACAAGAACCAGGGTGGTGGCAATTGAGGGACTCGATGTGTCACTCAAGCAGGCCCCCTATCTCTCATCATAGTCAATTACGGCACGTGTTAGCTGACGTCACACTCATAATCACGTATAGCTCCGTCACGAAAATCGAGCACGCCGTCAATAGTGTACGAACTGTATGTCTTTGACGAATTTACAATTTAATAAACATTCTATTGGATATTTTGAAACAAATTTGAGTGTGAGCTGTTGCTGCGTATGCAACAGCCGCTAGTAATATTAATTTCATAATATTCAACAGCGTACCTGTATGGTTACCTTGAAATCTTGATTGTGGGAATTCAGCTTTCAAAGTTTCAAATCGATTACACCACTTGTAAAAAGCTAGAAATGGGCGTGGCATAGATTGAAACGGATTCATACATTGGTGAATCCCTGTATAGCTGAACTTGAGCTACGTACTAAGGCGGTGGTTTACATTTGAAGAGAATTCGAGAAGATGGACGCAATGGACCTTTCCATTTTTAGCTATGCCCCGTCCATCACTAGCTAAGCTCCACCCACACCTCGCCGTGTTTGGATTGATCGATCGCCGAATGCCCTAGCTATCAATTTCCTGAAAACTATACAGGGAAGCTGTTGAATATTTTGTAACTAATTAGACTGGGTGCTGTTGCTCGGAATATTTATTAAATAGTAAAAGCAAACAATTTGTACAATAGCCCATAGACCGTCATCAAATAAGCGTTCGTGACGTACTTATCGACGTCATTCATTATGATGTCATTGTACACGCCACGCAGTTCATTATGACGTCATATGATGGGTGGGTACTCTGGAAAGGTGAATTGTGAAGAGTCAATAGTGGTATATGGACCAATGTAATTAAGAGAATAAGTAGTCTGTACCGGGTATTGATTTTGTGTAGCCAGTGGTAATCATTATTTAGTGCTATAAATTGAAAGTATTGACCTGAAAATAGCACAAGGATCTATTGTATTTAAACTATTTAATGATGATGCGTATTTTCCGTATCTTTTAATGGCACGCATATATGAATATAGCGTAATGGTCACGTGAAAGCGATGGCAGTTCATGGCATAGGCAAACTGATTTGTAAATTCTCATTCAAACTGCTGCGTGGCATAGAATGTAGACTCACCATGCTTCTACCCTGACCAAACGTGTCATAATTGATTCCATTTCTAGCTCTGCCCCGCCCATGTCTAGCTAAGCTCCGCCCATGTCTAGCTAAGCTCCGCCCATTTCTAGCTAAGCTCCGATCACGTTTTGTGTGTGTTGCGGTTGACTTATATATTTTGAAATCTGAATTCCCAGAATTCCAATAACAATGTAACTATACAGGTAAGCTGTTGAATATTTTGAAACTAATTCTACCGGAAGCTGTTGATGTCTATTATGGCAGCAACAGCGCTAGGTAAAATTAATTTCAAAATATTCAACAGAATGTTTATAGTAAATAGTACATCAAAAGACAAACAATTCTTACATTTGGCGGAGTTTTCAATGGTCATTGCTGAGCAAGATACGCCATTGAGTAGTCTACGCGTTGCGATTGTGACGTCATCCTACCTGTGACGTCAATGATTTTGCTTTAATATATTTGAGTGACAAATCGGATCTATCTATTGTCAAATTCATCATGATGAGCAATTATTATGAATAGAAAATATCATTATCGAACTAGTAAATGTGTCAGATTCAAATTGGTCAAACTGACCAAAACAACTCTGCAGTGCTCTTGAGGCATGTCTATTAGCAGGCCAAGAGAAGAGTACTTTTGAAAATTAATCACTGTAATGTCTGGCTCGGTAAACGAGCCAGTCATTCCAGTGGTAAACTTTCAAAATATACTCTTCTCGTGACCTGCAAATGGATACTGGGTCAGCCAAAGCTTGAATTTTCTTTACCATTACCCCCCTTTAATGGTCAAGCTGGTCAGAAATTTCAGATGTAAATTTAAACAAAAAATTGTCTTTAATATTAAAATTTCTTGAAAAGTGTTGATCATTACAATACTTAACTGATATAAGCAGTATTTTGAGCGCTTTGAGGCGCTGTTGACACACAAGAGGTTAAGTAAAGGAATATGATTCTGAATATGTATTGGATTTTATTCTTATTTGGAATAAGACGCATGACTAATGCACCATTTTTAAATGGAATAAAAACGAACTAAATCTTAGCATATCATGATTTCATTCTGTGTAAAATAGACATATTATAATTCTTTTAGTCGTGAAGTTGAATTAGGGACTCGTTCGTATCTCTATTTCAAATTCTCGATTGAAAGTTATATTAATTTATACGGGGAAAAAAATGTTAGGATTTAATTCGTTTCATTACATTCAAAATTAAGCTTCTAAAAGTAAACAATTTTAACATTTGTTGTTTTAAAGCAGTCTTTTGTGAACTTTATTAATTTTCGACAAGCGTTTCATCAGGTTAGCGTTTTAATAAATAAAATAAAAAAATAATCTGTTGACCATTTTGAAACTAATTTGACTTTGGACTGGACTGCGTCAATGGGGGCCGGATATCTTGTACCATTGTCAACTCGTACTAAGTCAACTCGTACCAAATGATGGTCAACTCGTATCAGTTTTGGACAACTCGTAACAAGAGGTCCAAGGGCCTGTGACGATCGCCTGGACCATTTGTATTTAAATAGACATAGTGCACCAGAGAATAGGCCAATCAAGATTCTCGTTTGATATGTTGAAGTCTTCCGTCATAGGATTGTTCCAGCCGTTTTGTTGAAATCGGGCCATTGATTAAGTAGTATCGTTTTTTAATGGTTCCGGAAATTTTTCAGAAAATCAAAGATGGCTGCCAAAACACTGCCCTATCAAAATTCTGAATACGGTTTCTAGAGTCTACCACTATAGGATCCTTGCAGTCAAATTTGGCTGAAATTTCCCAAGTGGTTGATGAGGAGTAGCGTTTTAAAGTAATTCCTATTTTTCGGAAAATCCCAGATGGCCACCAAAAAAATAAAGCAGTCAAAATTATGTATGCAAGTTCTGACGCGTAGTCGGCTAGGGTCCTTCCTGCTGAGTTTGATTGAAATCGATCAGCCAAGTGGTTAATGTGGAGAGTCCAAGATGGCTGCCGGAATAATTGACCAATCAAAATGTGGCAGACAAGTTCTGAAGATTACCTTCATATATGCCTGCTAGCCAATTTTGGTTGAACTCGCCCAAGCAGTTAATGAGGCGTAGCACTTAAACGATTTCCAGACATTTTTCAGATAATTCAAGATGGCCACCGAACAAACTGACCAATCAAAATTCTATGTGCAATCTCCGAAGCACATGCCTCTAGGGTCCTTCCAGCCGATGTTGCTTGAAATTGTGCAAGCGGTTAATGAAGAACTCATAGCCTTTTAACTGATTTCCCGAAATTTTCAGAAAATCCAAGATGGCCGGCAGAAAATTGACCAATCAAAATTCTGTAAACAATTTCTGAAACCTACCATCCTAGTATCCTTTCAACCAAGTCTGATTGAAATTACCCAAGCATTTGATGATGAGTAGCGTTTTAAATGATTTCCCGCTATTTTCTCGGAAAATTCAAGATCGAAAAAATGGCCAATCAAAATTGTGTATATAAGTCATGAAGTATATGACTCTAGGGTCCGTCTAACCGAGTTTACCTGAAATCAGGCAAGTGGTTAATGAGGAGTGGGATTTTAACTGATTTCCAGAAATTTTCAGAAAATCCAAGATGGCCACCAAAAAAATTAATCAATCGCAATTCTCGTTAGAAATGTTGAGGCATACTAGGACAGTATTATTCCACACAAGTTTCGTCAAAAGTGGGAGAAGTAGCGTTTTAACGGATTTCCTGATAATGTTTGGAAAATCCAAGATGGCCGCCGGAAAAAAACCCAATCAAAATTTTGAATAGAGGTCTTAGAGCCTACCACCATAGGATTACTCCAGCCAAATTTGATTGAAATCGGTCAAACCATTAAGGAGCAGATGCTATTTGATGGGCGGATGGGCGACAGACAGACGGACGACCACCATGACATAAACTCACTTGGACCTTCGTGCCAGGTGAGCTAACACACCATGTCCTAAGACAACTCGCACCAGAGCATTGTCAACTCATACCATATTTATAATGGAATTAATGGTGGTATGTGGTGACCATGGTTTGGTACTTGTTGTCTCAAAATCACGTACTGCAGTTGTCCAAAAACTGGTACGAGTTGACCATCCATATGGTACGAGTTAACTTGGTACGAGTTGGCAATGATACGAGATGTCAAGATTTCCTTCATCAACAACTCGTCCTCACATTGCCCTTCGTGGGAGCAAACAAAACAACATAAGAGTTTAACTAACATTGATTAACGTATGTATTGGAAACATCAGCCACGAATTATTCAAGACGTTTTTTCACAGAAAATAAGCACTGAAAACGTCCTTTGCATTATATTTTATGCCGCTATTATTAATCGCACATAGAACTGTAGGTATGTACACATCTACAAAATCAAGACGGCTATGTCCCGCGAGACCTACATGACGAGGGATGTATACATAGTGTAGATGTAGAGTGTAGGGGTGGCTACGAATAAGAAACATAAGACAGGACTACAAGTACAGGCGAAACTGTATATGGTGAATGTATTTGAGAATATGTTGTATTCTTTCAGCAACCTCGTATTGCTGATTGCCATATAAATTATAAACCCTTTGAAATATAAGATATGAAAAATCAGCTGTTGAATAGCTTGAAGATAATTTGACAAAAGATATTTCTGCAACAACGTGATCCTGTCCAATTAGCTTCAAAATAATCGAGCGCTTACCTGTATGGTTGTTTTATAATTGAGATTCTGGGACTCCGGGGTTCAACAGGTTCCAGGCACTAGAATAACGTCTGTTATCAATTAAGCAGCGGTGAAAACGTGAACTGTACACTAATGACCAGAACTTACCTGCACCAAAAGCGAAACGTCTGTAACAATGGCGAAATCCTGAGGTTAATAATGTTTACTCTCAAAACGATACATGAAGTTCGAAAGTGGTCTCTAAGTAGAACCGTGTGAGACTTGTGTCGTTACAATGATCCCTCAGGCATGGTTCATGGCGAAAGTTTCTTATACATCTGACTCACAAACTACACGTATTCCCACTTTCTACAAGAATCTAGAATCCGAATAGAATCCAAGTCTTAATCACACCGATCTTTGGCATCGTTCCCGGATGCGCTTCTTATGCCGCCAGTTACCTTTCTACCCGAATTCAACTGCACCGTATGCCGGCTTCGGGTAATTTAGCAAATATGTGTATTCAAGGAACATGCATTATGGTGTTTATAGCCATTAGAGAAGAATTTATTTGATATGAGAGATTTCTTCATTGATCTGCTTGACGTCATTTCAGTAAAGTGTATTAAAGAAGCGATGTGATGTCTGTACAAACATATGCTTAATAGACCACCGCTCTTAAAGAACCACCACATTTTGGCGCCCAAACTCATATCCTATAGCCTGGTCATAGTGATTAATAATTAATAGATAAGATGGTCGTTTCACGCAGGTCTTATAGTAGGAGAACTATCTTACACTGAAAGATCAGCCACTGTCTGAGAGGTCTGCCTGGTAATGATGGGAGTAACTACTCTATGTTAATCAGAAGAAAGAGTCAGTAGGTAAACAAACTATCAACTCTGTATGTCCGAACCATCAACGCTAATCCTTAGAAACCACCTTCACTTAAACTCCGGCAGCGCCCAAACAAAATAATCATGACATTTTAACCATTTTATTGAAGGAGGTAAGAATTGGACCCGTGTACACGGGACGTAGATACGGCATTCCGCGATGACTTACACAGTATATTGAGAAATGAGAATAATTTGAGATTGGTTATAATGAATAGCTGTTGACGTGTGTGGCTCGGGATGTGCACTACAGCCCCGAATTACCAGAACATGTTTCCAAGGCAAAATAAAATGTGCTGTTGAATTTTTTGAATATGATTGGATTGAAAGGCATTGCTACCTAAGGCATCAATGTCTTCCAATCCAATTATGTTCAAAATTATACACCAGAATATTTCTTACTAACTAACTAACTAACAAACATGTTTCGTTTTTTTGTTTTGGAAATATGATAAGTTATTTCTGAGCTGCACCGTAACACTATTTCAGGCTTCCAGGGATATAAGATTACGTATTCAGTGACAATGACAAGGTAATGTTCTAAATTGCTCTCATACCATCGATTTACGCGATAACAACGCGAAGGAAAACAACTTTTTTGTTATAGCCAGAAAATAATTAACATGGCTGTAAGGTAGAGATGATAGACAGGAGGCGCTCACTAGACACCATCATTCACCCACCTCCCGTCGGTGAAAAAGAATAAGCATTAGGATGCAGGTGTATGACGTGAGAATCAGTGGAACAAGTGGTTTATTTGTCTGCTGTTTCATGGGTATGCTATTCAGGAGTATTGCGTTTAACATGAGTATTCCAAGACCGCACATTCTACATAGTGTGTTGTACTGTGCAATCATCCTAGATTAAAATGGCGGCTATTTTCCTAGGTCGTACATGGCTTTTGTTCCAAAATGACAAACACTCTGTTTAATTTCGTCATGAAATAGAATTGTTGCGCAATTGATCATATCTATAGTATTCAACATTCCCATGATGAGAATAAACCTACTTTTTAAGTTGTAGCTTGTGCAATTTGTTTATTTTGAAACCAAACACGATAAACGGCTGTCAAACGGTGCATGGTCTTTGGTTCTATAACCATATCCATACATTCACTATAGTAACCACATCCTAAGTAACCGACTTTTCCGACACAGCTAAGTGTGTTATTATCAGAATTGTCAGTAGAAACTAAACAATCAACATTTTCCCTGGCCGTATTTTATCTAAGAAATGGCACCGTATATTTATCAGGTCGGCTAAGTTATAGCGATCCGAGCGTCTCCCAATTTAGCCTGTCTGACGTGTAGTAATGGAGGATTCCAGTTTATCCATCAATCATATGACGTCATAATCAACTACGCATGACCTGTATGATGACGTCATAATAAATTACGTCATGAATGACATAGCTAAGTTCGTCACGCAAGCTTAATTGATGACCGACTAAGCGTTGTTGTACGAATTGTATGTCTTTACCATTTAATAAACATGCTGTTGAATATTTTGAAACTAATTTGACTGGGCGCTGTTGCTGCCATAGGAAGCATGTTCAGTACCCAGTCAAATTAGTTTCAAAATATTCAACAGCTTACCTGTATAGTTTTCTGGAAATTGATAGTCAGGGAGTTTAGGGATCGATTGGCCCCAACATAAGCGAAGTGTGGGTGGAACTTAGCTAGAGATGGGCGGGACATAGCTAAAACTGTATTCGTCAATTGTGGTACAATACAGCTTAACTTAACACATACTATTGAAAATTTCTAACATAACTGCATTAGAAGACATTGCTGCCAAGGCAACAATGTCTTCCAACTCAATTATGCTCAAACTATTCAAAAGAACATTTGTTACATCGTGTTCCAAATTGTACTAACTACTAGGTTTCTGATTTTGCTTTAGAAAAATACTAAGGTATTTTTAAAACTGTACTGTACCGTTTGCTACTTCTTGTCACAAAATCCCGGTCAAACTACTGATATCGGAAGCGAATTACTAAAGTAGAGTCGAGTCTCTGTCAAATACTTTATGTTTATGTGCTCATGGGAATAAAATATTGAAGCCGATGGCAGGTGAGGGATAATATTTACCTCGTATATTTTGCTATGTTTCAAGCAAATTCGTTCTCATTTGATGGGTGTGCAGCCTTGGACAGATGCTACCGCAATATAAACGCTAGCTGATAGCTGATAGTCAATCGTGAAACAGAGAAGAGTTGGTTCTGCGTGGTTGCAACATTGTTTGAAAGTATGACCTTGGTAACCCATTACACTTTATGGAATGTCCTATAGATAAAGCAGATTGGACCACAAAAGTACGCTTAGGAATGAACTCCTTTTGGACCAAAGCATTACAGGAAGAGGCACACACCAACTACTCTCTGAAACATCTGAATGTGGACAACCGCAAGATTGCAGTAACACACAGAGTACGGGGATGTCCAATGAGCCACCATCAAAGCGATACTCCTCAGCTGGAACTTATACGCTGCAGAATGCAATAAAAAGATTCACCAATGGTCGCGAATCCGATATATGCCCACGATGCCACTCAGAGCCAGAAAATCTTGACCACTTCCCGTTCCGCTGTAAAAATGCCTATCCTAGTGCGACATGCTACAGAAAACATATAGAACGCCTTCTCGAAAGCAAACTCAATGATGACTTGCTCCTCAGCCTGACGCGCGATCTTAGCAAAGAAGAGCTACAACTAGAGTTCACAAATCTGTCTGATCCTTCACTACTTGAAGCCACTGAATCTGCACCATGATGGCTGTGTTATAGAGTACACCACTTTAGACCTAGAGAGAAAAACTAGCAAGCAGGAGGAAAGGAAACGGTGGATCAGTCTGAACGTGTCCACAAAGTTATGCTACACGGCGACTGGTAGACTATATTATTTATATATATATATTTATATAACCCACTTATGTACATAAACTTTACATCTGATCAGGAGGGATAATAACAACGTTTACAGGTATCGGTTATTTTCTCCGATATCCGTGTTAAGGGGCGGACCTTCACCCTGCCAAGTTGATGAAGTGTTTGAGACGTTGTTATTAATTTATATCTGATCAATCAATGTTTATTTTCTAGACTAACGCTGTGATGAACTGTATATATACAAGCTGAATAATAATCGGTGACGGTGTGGCTAATAACTAGTTTAGCCTTACTTACCTGATAAACAAGTGACCATAACATAGTACCAGTAACAGTTAGGCTAGTCTCTGTACCAGTATTCCAAATAATAAAATAGACAGCCAGCACGGTTTCTATAATAAACTCCCAATTTCTAACTTGACAAGTGGGTACATTTTGTTAATTGGCACCACACATATAACACGTACATAATATGGCATCGTTTATTTTCACTGGCGCAGAGCTTAAGAGTAATATTTCCTAATGGAATACATTTTCCTATTTGTAGTGTCTTGAGATATTGACATCTCTCATAGCTCGTGTAGTGCTTACATTTTCTATTCAGTGTGGCACGTTTGACGCTTAAAGATACGTTGGTTGATAGATCTATTACATTTTATATACGGAATGAAGAGTATAAACTGCATCTAGTGGGTCAATGTTAGCATTTGAATCTCAATAGCCAAAAAGATGGGAATAGAAATTCCAAAAATCTTAAAAACATAAACAGGAATTTAATGGCAGATTTCACTACCGTTTCACGGAGAACACCAGAGTATTCGCTTACGATAATTGTCGTGATTCATTGACTCGGGGTATGTGCGTCAATGCAGAGGAGTATTTTTTTATTCTTTGTTTTAGTTAGGATGACAAAGGATGAAAAATGGAAAAGTAAATACATTGTCAAAATAATTTTTTCTCGCAATACCTCATCATTTTTCTGTTATTACGGATCATGACGAAACCCGAATCCATGACACGTGTTAGCTGATATAGCACCAGTAATGAGCCAACACCTGTCTTTATTTATATCAAGCTTTCCACCTTCCTGTTGTACGATTGTTGTTGTTGTTGATGATGATGATGATGATGATGATGATGATGATGACGATGATGATGATGAT
The DNA here is from genome assembly GCA_034401795.1 of Chaetoderma sp. LZ-2023a. Lineage (NCBI taxonomy): Eukaryota > Metazoa > Mollusca > Caudofoveata > Chaetodermatida > Chaetodermatidae > Chaetoderma > Chaetoderma sp. LZ-2023a. Next base: position 126,063,875 of record CM067367.1, read on the forward strand.
GATGATGATGATGATGATGATGATGATGATGATGATGATATTGTTATTATTATTATTATTATTATTATTATTATTATTATTATTATTATTATTATTATTATTATTATTGTTGTTGATGATGATGATGATGATGATGATGATGATGATGGTGGTGGTGTTGTTGTTGTTGTTGTTGTTGTTGTTGTTGTTGTTGTTGTGTTAGATCATAATAATAACAGATACTGCATTACTTACAGTTGTTGAATATTTACTGCTGCTTAAACTGCCATATCCGCGGTCATACGAACTCTGAAAGACAAAACAAAAGAGAACAATATAGTTGTCGGTATTTCAGGGTGTAAGAATCACATAGATTTCTAGAACACTGGAGCGAGGTGTACGCGTCGGCGTTTTCGCTTCGGTATTTAATTTGGTGAAGAGAGGAGGAATGGAAAAAATGCAATCAGATATGAGACTAATAGATGGATTCTTTTCTAGCGATGTCCGCCAATTTCTAGCTATGCCCTGCCCATTTCCAGCTCAGGTCCACCCACGTTTTGCGCGTGTTGGGATCTATTTATATACATTGAACCTTGAATTCTCTGAATTACATTTCCAAGGTAACCATACAGGTAAAGAAGATGTTGAATATTTTAAAATTAATATAACTGGGTGCCCAGTCAATTAGTTTCAAAATATTCAACAAAATGTTTGTTAAGTATTAAGTCCATCAATGACATACAATTCGTAAACTTGACGGACTTTTAAATGTTCATAACGGAGGTAGATATGCCATGTCATTCGCTATGCATTCTACTTGTGACGTCAGCCTACACGTGACATAATTGATTATGACGTCAGATACATGAGTGACAGAGCGGATCTCTCCATAAAACAGAACATTAGCATAATCTATACAGCTTGTGATGTACAAAGGTAATTTTAATTCTCTGAACGGAAAGCAGATGTTTAACCTTCCTTGTAGGTGTTTCTGTCTGATGTGTTCAATGTAGGAGTTATCGAAGTACCTTTGATATTAACTCTTACCACTCTGATGTCAAACTTTTAAATTTTCAAATTAAATTAAAAGATGAACTGGTGTTCATTTTTCATCAAATTTGGTGGAAGGTGGTGCTGTCGTAGACAGCAACATCGTCCACCAAAATTGTTGAAAAATGTACACCAGATTCTTCGCTATCGAACCAATAAAAATAGAATTTTGACACCATAGTGGTACGGGTTAATAGTGGCCTATTATTTTAAATTTTACATTTTATAATTTTCATTTCCTCTAATAAACTGGGAATTCAATTAGGATTTGATTCAAGACAACACAGGTTTTCCATTGATTAATTTACAGCGATCATACCGTGACTGCAATAGCCTTTCAAGATCGTTACATGGCGAATCCGGCCCGAAGCCGGGATCGCTACCGGTGTCGAGAAATATTCATTTGCTGGAGAAGAGAAGACTATTTTTGCAACTTGAATGACTGGTTCTGTAACAGAGCTAGTTATTCCAGTGCTAACTCTTAAAAAAAAGTCTTCTCTTGGCCTGCAAAGCGACATTTAATAAGCAAGATTTTAATTTTCTTGATCAAATTTAACCATTAAAGGGTTAAACAACAGAACAAGAGAAAAAACTTATCAAATACCTACCCGAAAATACGAGCGCGTGAATTGTCGTTACGGAAGCACGATCTGACAAATTATGGAGAATGTGGTATTTTATAACGCAGTGCAGAACTGCATAAGCTGACGGAAGAAGGTAGTACTAATGTATAACTGTTTCTCTAGATCGGTTTATATATTCCCAGGAGGCAGTGTGGTTTTTATATTCATTCCCCCGGCCACTACATATGGTACCGATCTACGTGTTTCAGAAATCGGACATTTTGGCGAACGAAAAAAAATTAGAGAATCGTGTATACAACAGTTGGTTTGTGTTGTCTGAATTGGATGCCTAACACGTGGAAACTCTGACGTCACATAGTCTCAATTTTTAGGCAATCACACAGGTAGGCTGTTGAATCACAGGCCTTTGAATTTTCGTCTATCCATCCCTCTGATTGGTTGGTGTGTTGTCAAAATCCGCTGACATCACGGTTCTGACCACAAACCAACCGATCAGCTTTCTGACAATGGTGCCTACAGATGAAGGTTTCACACCTTGTGTATATTATATATAGTAGGGGGGGGGGGGGGGGGGTATGTGGTAGAGGGATGGATGGACGAAAATTCAAAGGCCTGTGGTTGAATGTTTAGTAACTAACTTGGTAGGAACCTGTTTCTGAAATAGGCAATAACAGCTGCCCGTCATTTAGTTTCTAAATACTTAGCAGAATATCGTTGATAACTTTTCGTGTTTGGTATATTTCATGTTGGTATCCTGGAAATGATGGTGGGGAGGAGTGGTGGGGTGGGGGTGACTGTGAGGGTGGTGCGGGACCGAGGGACAGATGTGCGCACGAAAGGTCTGTGAAAACAAAATGTATTGTTTTTTAGTTTTCACTCTTTACTGTCAATTTGTATCTCATGGGATCGGACCACTTACACAAGGAAATGTTCAAATATTATTTTTCTGGAACGGAAGTATTCTATAAATTTTGTCCTAGCATTCAGCTAGACTTCAAGGGAGGGAGGGAGGGAGGGAGGGAGCGAGCGAGCGAGGGAGGGAGGGAGGGAGGGAGGGAGGGAGGGAGGGCGGGAGGGACGGAGGGAGATGGAGAGAGAACTGAGGGAGAGAGAAGGGGAGAGGGTAGAGGGGGGGGAGGGGTAGACGGAGGGAGGGATGGAGTGAGGGGGAGGGAGAGAAGGGAGAGAGGGGGGGGGGGTAGGGAGGGAGACAGAGTTAGTACTGTTGTCGCTATGGGAAATAGTTGGCACTGATCTATCGGAGAGGTAATTGTTTCATGGCATCAGCCTGAAAGGGAGGGAGGGAGAGGGGAGAGCGGGGGAGAGGGAGGGAGGGAGCGAGAGAGGGAGAGAGAGAGAGAGGGAGAGAGAGGGAGGGAGGGAGAGAGGAAGGGAGAGAGGGAGGGAGGGAGCTGTGGAAGGGAGGAGAGAGGCAGGGAGAGAGGGCGGGAGGGGGGAGAGAGGGCAGGAAAGAGACAGCTAGTACTATTGTATCTATTGGAAATACTTGGCACTGATCTATCGGAGAGAGAGAGAGAGAGAGAGAGAGAGAGAGAGAGAGAGAGGGGGGGGGAGAGGGGGGGGAGGGGGAGGGAGAAGAGAGGGAGGACAGAGAGGGAGGTAGAGAAGAAGGGAGAATGGGAGGGAGGTGTGGAAAGGAGGAGGGAGAGAGAGGGAGGGAGAGAGGGAGGGGGGGGGGAGCTAGTACTATTGTCGCTATGGGAAATATTTGGCACTGATCTATCGGAGAGGTAATTGTTTCATGGCATCAAATTGAAATGCTGTATATCTCACTAAGAAGAGAAGAGCGTGCCAACTGTTGTATTGGGAATGTTTGGAGAGAGAGAGAGAGAGCGAGAGAGAGAGAGAGAGAGAGAGAGAGAGAGAGAGAGATGGAGAGAGGGAGGAAGGGAGGGAGGGAGGTGTGGAAGGGAGGAGGAAGAGAGGGATGGAGGGGGAGAGAGCGATGGAAGGAGGGGGGGGGGGGGAGGGAAGTGGAGAGGAGAGGGGGTTGGCGAGAGAGAGAGGAGGGGGGAGGGGTAGGAGAGTGTGCGTGCGTGAGGGAAAGAGGAGAGCGATGGATGAAGGGAGGGAGAGGGAGAGGAGAGAGTGGGGTGAGGGAGGGATGGAGGGGGAGAGAGAGAGAGAGAGAAAAGAGAGAGGGGGGAGGGGGATGGAGAGGGGTGAGGGATAGTGAATGGGTGAGTGAGTGAGTGAGGGACGGAGGGAGGGAGGGAGGGGGCGGAGGTGTGGGAGGGAGGGAGGGAGAGGGAGAAAGCGAGAGAAGTGCAGGGGCGTGAGGGGGGTGGAGAGAGGGAGAGAGAGAGAGAGAGAGAGAGAGAGAGAGAGAGAGAGAATGCATTACACTATTTGATTAGGTCATGGGAGCTTCATAAACGTGTTAATGACGTAATAGTTTTGACGGGGTTTTGGAAATTTGCACAATGAATGGGTAGCCTCGACGTATCGGTCTTTAAAAACCTTTCCTCTTTTTCTTTTTTTGTGTGTGTGGGGGGTGGGGGTGGAGGTGAGGTGATGGCTTTGTGGGTGGGTGGGGTGGGTATTACTAGAAACCGCATGGTAGATCGTGAACACATTCCCGGGAATACCGTTCAACGGCGCTCGTGTTGATAAAATATAACGGGTGACGTACAGATATAGCGATGATAGAGTCCAGTTTTGGAAACTAGGCAAGGATCTAGAGTATCTGTATATAAAATTATCTTTCATAAAATCCGATAAAACCGCATGTCAGCTATTATAAGCATGTACGCGTGCCATTACAGTTATATTTGCCAAAATCTGTTTATAACGGACACCTATGTTTGTGGATCCAGCCGTCTTAATGAACCACTATCTCCAATATATCCTGTCGTCACAAATATAAATTACTTGTATTGAACGACCACCTGTCTTTGTGGCACCTGCAATAGTAGCTGTGGGGGAGGGGGGGGGGGGGGGGGGGGCACGCACTGTACACTCAAACTTCTCTAAACCGAGCGCTGTATGTTCCGTCAATAAGTGGTAAGCAACGACAGACGATCAAAGAATGCAACTAATTTGCTGTATTAAAAGGCCATTGTGGTGGGCTGGGGTGTGTGTCAAAATATGATGCTTCTTTACCACCACCCGTCTTAAAGAGCAAGCAGATTTTGGCCCCAAAAGCAAGTGTCCGTTATAGACATGGTTCACTGTACTTAAATTTAAGCATCATATCTCCGTTCGATTGATCTGTGTATGACGGTAGTTTTAACCAAAGTGATTTTACGTATAGATACGTTTGACGCCATCCTCAAACATCATCTTTCATCTTCTGTAACAAGCGCGATAACAGGTGCGTTCAAACGTGTACATCCTGGCGCAGATCCCGCACGGCCTGTTCTCTGTCGATGTACGTTATGACGGGTCTGTCTGACGATAACCATCATCTACCGCTAGTCTAAATTATAACTCTAGTTTTTTGCAGATGTGTAAAATACGATATATAGTTTTACAATAGTTAGCATATTCATTTATAGTGTTTATTTAAGGCACAAGACAAACACAAAGCCAGGTTCGTATTCTGATGTACACACTTGGTAACAACTTGCGAACCGTGAAGAGACACATATGCGACATACAGCAGCGAGACTCTTTTGCATACATCATGCAATGCTATATGAACCCATCAAGCAGAAAGCTTTGCACGCAGGCGTCTGTTTTCTTAGCTACGCCACCTGCAAACGAGCTTTGGAGATTTGGTTCATATGGTAGCAGGCCTACCTTAGACAATGGTAGAATATGGATTCATTAATGTATGACTACGATCCTTTAACTCTACAGAAACATTAAATACTTCAAACGGCCAATCATCTATTAATTAGAATCTTTCAACATACTTTCCTGGCAGATGCATTTATTTCAGCTTAGTCCAATAGAACGAACTTTGATTAAACGACACAGTTCAAGACACAAACGACACAGTTCAAGACACAAACGACACAGTTCAAGACACAAACGACACAGTTCAAGACACAAACGACACAGTTCAAGACACAAACGACACAGTTCAAGACACAAACGACACAGTTCAAGACACAAACGACACAGTTCAAGACACAAACGACACAGTTCAAGACACAAGCGACACAGTTCAAGATAGGAAACTGTTCGAAAAGCTGACCCATAAACGCTTCATAAGCAAAACTTCCAGTCACGGTAGAAAGAGCAAGAAACTGGAACTGATTAAAGCGGTCCTGTAAAACTGAGCACGGAGTACCATGATAACGCAACTTACTGGGCTAATACTGGGCCGATGCCGGGCCGATACAGAAATCATCGGCACGGTCTCGGGCCAGCAACGGCCCAGTAAGCTGCGTTAGCTGGGTAAATGTTAACGGATATATATAGTAATCTAGCTGTCATATAGTAACTAACATTGTGTTACAGGCACAGGCCCTATCAAAATACCACAGCATTATGGATTTCCTGGTTTATACAATTTGAATATTGCACGTAACCTGCCAGACAGCATATGTCAAGCTACAAATGTATCATTTGCTGATATCACTAAATTATGAAAAGAAATTTTAATTGGGTTACGAAAGTCATGTATGCAAAATGATCTTGATACTCTACGAGACTGGGCCGATACCTATATAGTTACTTAAAACCTCATCCCGAGAAATGTAGGTATATGTCAACTGGTAAATCCAATGATACACCTGATTGTACATTAACAGATGATAGTGAGCATGCTAATGATACACCTGATTGTACATTAACAAATGTTAGTGATCATGCTAATGATACACCTGATTGTACATTAATAAATGATAGTGATCATGCTAATGATACACCTGATTGTACATTAACAAATGGTAGTGATCATGCTAATGATACACCTGATTGTACATTAACAAATGATAGTGAGCATGCTAATTATACACCTGATTGTACATTAACAAATGATAGTGATCATGCTAATGATACACCTGATTATACATTAACAAATGATAGTGATCATGCTAATGATACACATGATTGTACATTAACAAATGGTAGTGATCATGCTAATGATACACCTGATTATACATTAACAAATGGTAGTGATCATGCTAATGATACACCTGATTGTACATTAACAAATGATAGTGAGCATGCTAATTATACACCTGATTGTACATTAACAAATGATAGTGATCATGCTAATGATACACCTGATTGTACATTAACAAATGATAGTGATCATGCTAATGATACACCTGATTGTACATTAACAAATGATAGTGAGCATGCTAATTATACACCTGATTGTACATTAACAAATGATAGTGATCATGCTAATGATACACCTGATTGTACATTAACAAATGATAGTGATCATGCTAATGATACACATGATTGTACATTAACAAATGATAGTGGTCATGCTAATGATACACCTGATTGTACATTAACAAATGGTAGTGATCATGCTAATGATACACCTGATTGTACATTAACAAATGATAGTGATCATGCTAATGATACACCTGATTGTACATTAACAAATGGTAGTGATCATGCTAATGATACACCTGATTATACATTAACAAATGATAGTGACCATGCTAATGATACACCTGAATGTACATTAGCAAATGATAGCGATGATGCTTGTCAGGAACACCATCGTGTAGTCCCAAAGGCTATCTACAGTGGTAAACGGCTTAATTATCCGCAGATCGAGTGAACAATCAGAATTTCGTAGCAAGAGAGTGAAGAACTGGTGCAGGTTAAGAACACCACGGGATCTTATTCTTCAAATCAACATTGTGGCTTCCGACTCTCAATTAGAACTATTAAGTTCCAAAGTAAGAAACAAGTAGTAACTCGATTAGCTTAATATATCACCTATACCCACCCAACCTATTTCGAGATCCTTTGAACCGGCGACTGAAATGGCGCTCCTCCCATATGTCCTCATACCTTGGAAAGGCTATAATTATGAATGCACACACACTATAGAAGAACTTGTTACTGTCGGAGTTAGGCTGAAATAAGGGAGTGTATACGCAGCAAGAATAGTCCATAGTGACGTAAAACCCTGTACAGGTAGTAAGCTGGAATCAAATGCCCAGAATACACACCCTCTGGGGAGAGGATATCAGCTAGAGGAGTTGTCTACACGCAGTTGGATGGCGTGATAAATGTGAATGGGGAATCTCTAAATGGCTGGGCCTAATGCAATACTTGATGCTACAGTTAAGCAACTCCACATCTATTACTGATCGGGAAGATTATCTGAAGGGAGCATGAGAAGATGTAATCAATATAGCTATGCATGCTCTATGGTAAACTATCACCGACATCCTTTCGATCAGATTCGACACCAGGGAGACCTGTAAGTAGCAGATACAAAGTTCCACAAGTTAACGGATTCAGTGGGTTGTGGTATGGGACTGTTTCCACCCGTCCATTCGCGAACCACAAAAGTATTGTAACTCCCTGACATGAGTATATTGGTTAACTCACTTATTCATAATTTCGGTTAAGAAAATCATAATATTTGCTTATTGAATGCTCATTTACAGACCAAGAGAAGTCTATCTTTGTAAATTTACTACTGGAATGACTGGCTTGGTTATAGAGTCAGTAATTCCAGTGCGAAATTTGCAAACATATTATTCTCTTGGCCGGCAGAGGCCGGTTTGGCCGGTTTCGCTATGAAATGGTTTCGATACCAGTTGCATTCTCATCAAGTCAGTTCTCTCCGGCAAATGTTGTGGTTTCTTCACTACATCTGATGTGGTAATCTTGTTGTTTTATTCAATTTCAGGAAAGCTCCAATCAATTCAATTCAATTAATTGAATGATTTTTTTTAATTTTCATAATGATTATAGAATTTTACATATTCGCAGAGGTGGTCAACCAAAGACAAAGCCTATAAAATGGTGGTCCCCTCACACATATATCACATAACATTAGTCACAACACTCGTGAACATTCCCAGCTGTTCTTCACAGCTGTCATGCATTCAGCATATAAGGCAACATGTTGAAAATGTGACGTCATAGATTTTAAAGTTTTAACTCAATCCACCTTTAACACTGCAAAAGAAGAACACCAAACATTCCTCATCTATTGATCAGCGAAGATAAAAGGTTATGATAACAGCATTACCTGATCTCTTACAAGTATACAGGTGTTGTAAGAATGGCGTATACACTGTGTGTGGTGGCGATCATGGAAGAAGAATGCGTGGTAAGAAAGATCGACATATGTAAGATTGTTCATCCAGTATATAGACAGCCAGTTGGTAACAAAGAGCAGATTATACTTCAGATATCGATATATAAAGTTGTATCCAAAACAATCTTGCAGTAATGTTATGTCTTAAGGTAGGAAAAACACCAGATTTTATTTTTCACTTAAACCTCTTTTGTCAATATGTTCTTTTTGTGTCATACAATCAGTAAGACTGGGTTTCAACGATCAGATATATTGTAGACTTACAATTAGTTGTACGATCAATAAACATCTGGGCATAGGCAGCAACAGCTCCCTGTCAACTTACATTCAAAATATTCAACAGCTTATCCGTAGATTGAAATTTAGTTTCGGGGAATTCAGGGTTCAAAGCATAGGAAATCGATTCCAACGCGCATGAAAAGTTGGCGGAGCTTAGCTATAAATAGGCGGGTCATAGACAGAAATAGGCGGGGAATAGACAGAAATAGGCGGGGCATAGCTAGAAATGTATCCGTCTATTATCGACGTTAGCTTGATTTTCTTTCTTACCTTTCGCCCACACTCCACATACAGTTACATTCGGTCCATGATGGACGCACGATAGTCCTTGTCTAGCAATTCTCGTCTGTGCGTAGATGGGGGTACCACATGTTAGGTATCATTCACCATAGTATAAACATCATAATAGAGGAAGCCAGTCTCTCAGTCAATCATATGACGTCATAATAAACTACGTCACATGGAGGCTAAGGTCATTATCAATACTACTTAATATACATTCTGTTGAATAGGCAGCAACAGCACCCGCTCAAATTAGTTTCAAAACATTCAACAGCTTACCTGTATAGTTTTCTGAAAATTGATATGCAGGGAGTGCATGGATCGTGATATTCAGGGAGTGCAGGGATCGATCAATCCCAACACGGGTAAAATGTGGGTGGAGCTTAGCTAGTGATGGACGGGGTATAGCTAAAACTGTATTCATCCCGTACCTGAATCTGTAAGAAACTGTAACGCTCCCAAACAATAAATTACTTTTTGCTACTAGACCGTCGTCGCCTTCATCAATGGCATCTACTATAGGATGAAATGTTGATTTCAGTATACGTTCCAAGTTTGTGTCGACAGATTACATATTGTAAGGGAGATAAGGCATAAACAAATAATTGCCTTATAATTCACTATGTTGGCATACAAACCTGCGCTATTTATAAATTGCAAAGTGGGTTACATGGTAGTCTAGGCGGAACCTGACATTGTATAATTAGCGCTGGGAGGTATTAGTGTATATTTCAGATATGCTTAGCTATTCACATTATTAATTAATAAACATGCAGAATAATAGTCTATATGTAGAGAACGACTTTTGCCTAAAATATACTGTGCCTGTAGAGTCTAGCCAAGCAATTCAACTACGTGTTTCAGCTTCAGTGCAAACAGTTCATTTCAGTTGTAGAGAGAAAATGTGTCTAGTTATATGAGATTGATTGAGTATATGTCTAATGGACATTTCCAGTTTGTCCATCCAGCGTATGACGTCACAATCAACTACGTGACGTGCAGGAGGACGTCGTAATCAATAACGTCATGAATGACGTAGATAAGGTCGTTATAAACGCATAATTGGTAACGGGCTAAGCGTTGTTGTACGAATTGTATGTTTTTACTTCTTCTTCTTTTCGATCGCTTGTATCACACTTGGAGAGCCGTTCTCAAGATGAAATCTGTGGTTTTCTGCAGTTCTTCCACAGGCCCATACAGCTTTTCAAGAAAAGAGGTTGACAAAGGCCAGATCTCTTCTCTCAGCAACTGATACGTACTGCAACATTGAAGTATGTGCTCTGTGGTCTGTTCTGCTTCTCCACAAGGACAAGCGGGCGATGTCGTAAGGTGGAACCGCCTGTACATGTGTTGGTTTAGTCTGTTGTGTCCAGTTCTGAGACGAAAAATGGTCACTTGCTCTGGCCTCGAGAGATGATGGTAGGCATCTTCTGATTGAGGTGTTCTACGGAGTGACTTGATGATAGTCTTCATCTCTGTATGGGTAACCATGTTTTCTGTCTGATTCTCTTCTGCACCCACCTTTGCCATCTTGTCTTCTTCCTCATTTCCTTGGGCTCCACAGTGTGAGGGGATCCACTGCAATGCTATCCGAAAGCATTTGATGGTGTGTGGTGCTTCTTCAAGTTGTGGCAGCTTACCTCTGGTGATAGCCTCAAGGACGGAGCGGGCATCAGATAAAAAGACAATCTGTGCAATAGGGTCTGCTGTCCTGCTGATGGTATTAGCTGCACGAACCAGCGCTTCGACTTCAGCTCTGTAGTTTGTGCAGTGTTTGCCTGTCGGTATTGCAGCTGACTCATGTTGTCCGTTTGGATACTGTATGTGCAGTCCGGCACCTCCGCTCCTAATTGCATCTTTGGCTATGTTTTTACTATTTAATAAACATGCTGTTAAATACTTTGAAACTAATTTGACTGGACGCTGTTGCTGCCATAGGCAGCAACAGCGCCCAGTCAAATTAATTTCAAAATATTCAACAACTTGCCTGTATAGTTTCTTGAAAATTGATAGTCAGCTAATTCAGGGATCGATCGATACCAATACAGGCGAGGTGTGGGTGGAGCCTAGCTAGAGATGGGCGGGGCATAGCTAAATCTGGTAAGGTCTATTGTTCAAACATGGGTGGACACAGGCTTTCAGAACACAGTTACTAAGCAACAACTGTGTGGAAAATCAAAACCGATTCTGTAAATAATGATCAATTGATGGATCCCATCTGTCACTCAAATATCTGACGACGTAATCAAAATACGCCACAGATGACGTCACAATAAAATGGCGTAGGTCCGTGACGAAAGCGGAACACCCCGTCAGCAACGGTCTGAATTGTATGCATTTGTTGAAGTTACAGTTTAATAAACATTTTTTAAAAATATTTTGAAACTAATTTGACTAGGATATAAATATTAACACTATTAGAACACATTCAGTACGAAATCTGAAGAAAAATTATTTACAATGTGAGACATATTTCAATTGGAAGCTGCTGTTGCCTAAAGCACCGACAACAACTTCCAGTCAAATTAGTTTCAAAATATTCAGCAATTTAACCAGATATCATTCATAGGGCCATACCTCGGGCCCTATGATGGTAATTGGCTATCAAATCTTGTGCCAAAGTTGGCAAAATTATAGTTACATCAGCCCCGTGCAATGGACTGATAAATCAGCATTAATCTGTGTCATATAGCGCTGAGCTAATGTTGGCACAACAAATATTCTACAGTTCGGGTACAGAATATAGACCTTCCAACCAAGGCACATATAAACCTTTGCACCTGTTAGACAAATAACATTGGGCCAGCGTTGACAAAGTAGGTGCCAAAATGACAGTTGGGTTATAGTTGTTGGGCCAATGTATATCCAACATCTTACAGCCATAATACCGAGCAAACAACACGCACGTGTTGGGGATACGTTTGACCCACAGTTTGTTGTCACCGTCTGCTACGATAAATGTACACATGACAAGGGAGGTAAGTTGACAACTGCATAACATATTATTTAATATCTAAAATTAAATCCGTGTTTATTCTGTTAGAAATAAATGTATTGCTCTTACACTTTCGTAAGTAGTTATAGGCATATAAAAGCAACTATGTGGTTTTAATATTAATTATATCTCACTAAAAATATTTCTATGCTTTGATATAATTTCTACATGTCTTTATGAAAAACATTCTAAGAAAATAACAATTTGCTCTGAATATCAGTAATCTGCTTTAAAACTAATAACTATTATACGTTTGACAAACCTTTGGTTTGAAAAGATACCTAACAGGTTTCCGCATTTCACTGAATGTGGACCTTATTTTGCGAACCTGCTAAGCACACCGCATTAAACGTTCGCTTAAACTGTGGACTTAGATATAATGAAACGAAATAAAGCTTAGCATACGATGATTTCATTCGGGCTTACGTATAAATTAATATTTGAATTAGGGACTCGTGCCCGATCTATTTCGATTTCACAACTTAAAAAGTTATATTAATATATATGGAATGAAATCTTCATATGCTAAGATTAATTTCGTTTCATTACATTTAGTAACCCAATTTAAGTCTGTAAAAGTATACAATTTTAACAATTTTATTTTCAAGCATTTTGGTGTGAATATGCACCTTTAACTTTATGAAAATAAACAAATAACATGTTTTGTAATGTTGGTTTGGTTTCGCTAACGTTGGCTTGATAAGTTGGATCCAACATTTTAGGCTGCACCTTAGGAACTCATATGTAGATAGAATCGATCTATCACCGCATTCTGATGTGGAAGGTACGAAAATACATCGACGAGACAAGATCAACATCAGTACCAGCTGGCAATACTTGAGCAGAACTCTGTCGTAAACAACTATATTACCTCCAAATGTTAGAGAGGCATAGGTAATGTACAGGAAGGGGGAGGAGGAGAGCGGCGGCTGGGGTATAAATAACTGGTGACGTGGATGGTCTGATTAGAAGTAGGTAGCGTGTCAAGTGATTTGTGAATTAGTTTACTCAATATACATGTATGATGAACAAATTATAATAGCATTTGATACAGATTGATTACACCCAGACTTCGTCTCCAGAATGTTGCGCCATTGAGATTTAATACACAGAATAGGTGGTGGGGGCATTTCTAGCTAGGCCCCGCCCACTTCTAGCTAGGCCCCGCCCACTTCTAGTTAAACTCCGCCTATTTGCCGGTGTGTTGGAATCGATTTATATTCTTTGACCCCTAAATGACCAGAATCCCATTTTTAAGGTAACTATACAGGTAAGCTGTTGAATATTTTGAAATTATTTGACTGGGGACAGTTGTCGCTTATTGCAGCAACAGCTACCAGTAAAATTAGTTTGAAAATATTCAACAGAAGGTTTATTAAATTGTACATTCACCAAAGACATACAATTCGTACAATTGACGGACTTTTCAAGCTTCATCACGGAACCATAATACTTCATTATGATTATGACGTCAGCCTACATGTGACGTAATTGATTATGACGTCATAGTATACGTGAGTAACAGATCGGATCCCTCCGTTACATCATCATCATCATCATCATCATCATCGTCGTCGTCGTCGTCGTCGTCGTCGTCATAATTTGGGAACATACAGTTGTTGTAATTGTGACCATTTTGATAAAATTTAACATTAACTGTTTTGCTATCACGACGTAGGCTTAATAAGTCGATCAAGTAATTACAATTACATGTATTTATTGACACCCCGCACGCACGCACGCACGCAGGCACACACACACACGCATGCACGGACGCGCGCGCGCGCACCACCCAACCACCACCAGCCCCAACCCGCCCATCCACCACAGCCACACTCCACCCCTCCATATGACTCGGTGCCACCAGTAAAGAACAAGTTAAAGCATGAGCATTTAGAAAGTGAACGTAGTTCAGTGTGTTTGTGTGGCAGACAGTGTGTTCAAGATGACTCTAGAGAAAGTCTCCAATTTCTACATTAAATCTTTCATGGCGAAGACGGGCAATACCGACCTCTGCAGTGGTCTTCAGGAATGTTCATCTGCTGACCAAGAGAAGACTATTTTAAAATTGACCACTGGAATTACTGGCTCGATAACCGAGCCAGTCTTTCAAGTGGTAAAATTATCAAAATATGTCTTCTCTTGGTCTGCAAATGGGCATTCAATAAGCAAATATTTTGAAATTGTTAACACAATTTTGCCATTAAATTGTTAAACATAGACTATTGATGGTCGATTCCGATTCAATTCAATTCAAATCACGTACATTTTAATTGGCATTCTAAGAAATTAACAATAATTCATCATGTGAAAAGGTTGACGGAGTCTATTAGGTGTCGGACGCATAGCATTCACATAACATAAAATGAATAGCACATTTACATAACATAGACTATGCGTCAGATTTACATAACAATAACAACATAAAACCATTCCTATCAAACATAATTTATTTAGTAACTCTATGCGCTTGGCAAGATTTTAAAATTAAGGTATTGACTTACACTTTATTTGCATTGCCTAACATTATTATTGAAATGAGATTTTAATTTTATTACGATAAAATAAATGTGTGGCCCGCCACACGCAAATGATCAAAGGAATCCGACACCTAGAAATGTATACGTTATAACGAGGTACATAAGTAATAGCAAATAAATATTGCCAGCATCTGGCCACGCTATTTCGTGATTAGCATCGTATATGTCATTACTCAACAAACTTCGACATAAAATAAGCACCAAGTCTTAAAATAGATAAAACGCAGATGTTGAGGCGATGCCAGGAGGTTAAACCAGCCGTATCTTCTTAAACTGACAGTGAAATTGAATCTCTGCTACTATAGTACAGCTCGGAAATAAAAAAAGTTGAATCATGTTAGTTAGTACAATTTTGAGCACGATGTAAGAAATGTTTGCTGACTGTTTTGAACACAATTCGATTGGAAGACATTGCTGCCTTGGGCAGCAATGTCTTCCAATCCAATTATGTCCAAAATATTCAACAGTAGGTTTTATTTTGTTTTGGTAACATGTTGCAATATTTCTGAGCTGCACTTTACCGCAGATTACCGAAACGTGATTTAAGCGCTTAATTTCACGTCAAAGAGCGAGGAAATATGGCCGATAAGCCACGCCCACTCTCATAGAATTGAACACATTTTCCGTCATCCGTGATATCATGCCAATGATACGCAAATTTCCCCAGTAGCACCACCCTCGCCATACCCACCCGTACCTAAATCACAAACCATGGCGGGATCGGTGCTTATGTCTTGTATGTACAGGTAGTTAAGAATCAGGAATCTTATCTTAGCTGGCGCATGGAGTTAATGGATGTCTGCCCAAGACGCTATCGCACAGGTGGGAAGGACGGAAATGCTGCCATAGCCATATGTGACGTCATTATGAGTGGGAAATTTACTCATGAATTATCGGATTTCCTTTCTCTGCCCCGTGTTGTACACGTGCTGATGTTTATTTTGAAATCACTGTTACTGGAGGCTGTTGTTGTCTAAGAACTGGTAGTTCAGTCATGTCCGCTGTCGCTCAGTATTCTCGATAATGGAGAACTTACCTAGCTATAGACAGTACGCGATCGCACTAAGGAACTGCGTGGTAGCTTTAAGAGAGCGATCCATATCTAGCTATGCCCCGCCCACTTCAAGCTAAGCTCCGCCCACCTATACGTGTTGGAATCAATTTATATAATTTAATTCTGAATTCCCAGAATCCAAATTTCAAGGTAATTATGCAGGTAAACTGGTGAATATTTTGAAAGTAATCTGTATGGGCGCTGTTGCTGCCTGTGGCAACAACAGCCCCAGTCAGATTATTTTTAAATATTCAACAGCATATTTATCAGATAGTAAATCCACCAAACACATACAATTCTTACACGTCATCTTGACGGCAGCAGACGGTCTTTTCAGTGTTCATGACGGAGCTAGATACGTCTAATATGTAGCCTAATGTGACGTCAGCCTACATGTGACGTAATTGAGTATGGTATCATATACTTGACAGATCAGATCCCTCCATTGCTAACGGAGGCGTATCCATATTTTATGTCATATTCTTGAAAGCAGTGTTGCTGAGACCAGCAGTATCTGTCAGCGACACCATTTTCAAAACGAGCATCAGTTAATCTCGTCTCCCCGCTACCACTGTAAAGATGCACGTCACTTCCATAAAGCGGCCATAAACGGGGTACACGTTTTCGTATTACGTAATTACCTGATT
This sequence comes from Chaetoderma sp. LZ-2023a, assembly GCA_034401795.1. Classification (NCBI taxonomy): domain Eukaryota; kingdom Metazoa; phylum Mollusca; class Caudofoveata; order Chaetodermatida; family Chaetodermatidae; genus Chaetoderma; species Chaetoderma sp. LZ-2023a. The sequence continues at coordinate 126,080,498 of CM067367.1, forward strand.
AGATAATCCCGTCGCTTCCGTTTATCCTCAACAATAACATGATTTTTAAAAGCACACAATCATTTATGATTATTTGTCTTATATTACATTGACATTACACGCGCGTTACCATACAGCATCGCGTGGACTGGCTGACTGACTATCAGGAGCTGGCAATCTTGCGATCAAGATAGTTACAAGTATCCACCTGTTAGTGCGTACGCAAAGACACTTTGTGTACTTCTGTACTGGTATGAGCGCGATGCATACGCACGTACGTACGCGCGTCTGTGAGTGCGTGTAGGTGTGGGCGGGCGTGTGTGTACGCGCGCATTTAATACCTATGCGTGTATTATAGTCATGAATATATAACCAAAATGCTTTCTTAGTAAGATTTAGGATACTTGTTGGGGGGAAATGGGATCATATCACTCGGCCATAAATGCACAAATAAATACACAAATAAAACGGAGAAATTAGAAAAAAGATTGTCATACATTTTGAAAATGTGTGTAGCCGAAAGCTGTTGTAACTTATAAGCTAAACGATTACAGCGGACTAAATTACGGCAGCTGAGGGTGAAAGCAAATACATAATGTTCCTACCATCTGAATCTTGAATCTTCTAGTGTCTTCTATTCATAACACAGACATTTCTTTACACAAACCAAAAACTATGTTTGAATAGTATTAGTTTGTGATTTCAGAACAGCTACCTCTGATTGCAATCAGGTACCTGGGACTATAGTTTCATGAAGTACGTTGATGTTGTTCGAGATGCGGTATTAATGCATAGATCTAGAGATAGCTTACTGGATTCACTGCGCACTTACTTATATTGAGGTTAGCGTCAAAGGTGTGTCTTCAGAAACATGGCTCTTTTAGTTCTTTTAGATTTATCTGCAGCTTTCGACACAATCGATCATAGCATTCTGATATCACGTTTAACAGAACTCGGTATATCGCACACAGCGCTTGCCTGGTTCAATTCGCACCTTACAAATCGTTACCAAACGGTTATTGTGGACAACCTAAAGTCAGTTTCAAATCAATTACGCTCTGGCGTACCACAAGGATCTGTGCTTGGTCCCATCTTGTTCACAATATACACGGCACCACTAGGCAACTTAATACGATCTCATGGCATAAGCTACCACTTTTATGCGGACGACACGCAATTGTACCTCGTGTTCCATGTAAACCATCTGTTAAACGCCCGTGAGTGTGTCGAAAACTGTGTTCTTGACATCAAACATTGGATGTTGAACAACATGTTGCAGCTGAACGACAAGAAAACAGAGACTCTCTTGATAACATCTGGCCACATCCGACAGAATGTGGACATAAAAAGTCTCCAAGTTGGAGAGGCCGAAATTGGTTTTAGCGACAGTGCCCGCAACATAGGCGTAACTTTTGATAACATTCTTTCAATGGAAGCACATGTGACATCTGTCTCTCGTTCCATCTTCGTCAATATGAGAAACATCAGCAAAATTCGAAATCTGCTTGACACCGACGCAGTTAAAACACTTGTTCATGCCACCATAACATCCCGGTTGGACTATGGCAATGCATTACTGACTGGCATAACATCAGCCCAGTTGGAGCGTCTGCAGAGAGCCCAGAACACAGCAGCTCGGTTGATCACCCGCACGAGAATGCATGAACACATCACGCCTGTTCTCCACGAACTACACTGGCTGCCAGTTAGAGAACGGATCAGCTATAAGGTCGGACTCTTAGTGTTCAAATGCCTTCATGATCTTGCACCACCTTACCTAAATTCACTGATCGTACGAAGAACATCAGCAAGGTCCCTTCGATCAAATTCACAATTACTATGTGTCGTACCACGTTCGAATTTAACCATTGGTGAACGCGCCTTCTCGAGAGCAGGACCAAAATTTTGGAACAATCTACCATCTGACATTCAAAATTGTAACAAAATTGAGCCATTTAAATCTATGTTAAAAACTCACCTTTTCACAAGAGCATATTTTTAAATTTTGTAAAGCGCCTTTGAGCGGTTTAGTCCGGAATCGGCGCTATAGAAATTTACATACATACATACATACATACATACATACATACATACATACATACATACATACATACATACATACATACATACATACATACATACATACATACATACATACATACATACCTGTAGAGTGTGCGCCTGGTAGCATTTTTGTACTGATTGACTGTCTGGCTGCATTAGAGTTTGATCGATTGATTGGTTGGTTGGTTGTTTGAACCCTACTGGATTTGACTGGTTGCTTGATTTGATTGTTTGTTTGACTTGATTGCTTGCAGGACTTATTATTTGACCTGATTGGTTGCGTGATTTGATCTGCGTGATTTGTTGCTTGAGTTGATTGGTTGCTTGATTGGTGGCTTGAATTGATTGGTTGCTTGATCTGATTAGTTGCTCGATCTGATTGATTGCTTGATTGGGGGCTTGAGTTGTTCTTGATTTGACTAGTTGCTTGATTTGACTAGTTGCTTGATTTGATTGGTTGTTTAATTTGATTGCTTGCTTGATTTGAGTGTTTGTTTGATTGGTTACGTAATTTGTTGCTTGAATTGATTGGTTGCTTGATCGAATTAGTTGCTTGATCTGATTGATTGCTTGATTGGGGGTTAGAGCTGTTGCTTGATTTGACTAGTTGCTTGATTTGATTGGTTGTTTTATTTGATTGGTTGTTTCATTTGATTGCTTGCTTGATTTGATTGCTTGCGTAACCTGTTGCTTGATTGGTTACATGATTTGTTGATTGAATTGATTGGTTGTTTGAATTGATTGATTGCGTGATTGATTGTTTGATTTGATTGGTTGCATGATTTGTTGTCTAATCTGATTGGTAGCGTGATTGGTTGCTTGTATTGATTGGTTGCATGATTGATTGGTTGCTTGAATTGATTGTCTGAACTGATTGGTTGCGTGATTGATTGTTTGGATTGATAAGGCGGTGGACGGGTTGTTTGCCGATTTGCCAACTTGATTGATTGCCTGGTTAATTAAGATTGATTAAGATTAATTAAGATTGATTGAGATTGATTAAGATTAATTGAGATTGATTAAGATTAATTGAGATTGATTGAGATTAATTGAGATTAATTGAGATTAATTGAGATTAATTGAGATTAATTGAGATTAATTGAGATTAATTAAGATTTAGATTGATTGATTGACTGTGATTCCATGGCTAGACAACGCGGGGGTAGGCGAAGGGCTGGTGATGACGCTGAATCACACCACCCATCATCTGCTCACGCACGCCTGGTTAAAGTATACTACATGGTAATCCAATGTTTTCACCACCTGGGTGTGCTGAACACGCATCTAGACAGCGACACCGTGCCAAATGGCCTCGGTCGAAAGGTCAAGAGTTTGACAGACTTCTGCAAACCGGCCATGCCAGATGCTGAGGTCCACTTCGACATTCGTAATGTCAACTTTGAATGGGCGAAAACAATGATTAAAACATGGGTTCGCCACTATAACTGTAAACTAGGAGTCCTCCGTTCTGAGCTACTCTCAGCCCAAACTCTTCCTTATTTAGACCTTGGTCGGGCTAAGTCCACTGCAATCCATTGGGCCAAAAAGAATTATCACAGAAAATTGGATCACAACGCCATCTCAGCATTTTATGATTTTATTAGACCACTTGATCCGAATTATAAGCCTGTTACTCAACCACCAAATGTCACCCCTGTTAGCAAACCAGTACAAAATGCAAATTTAGTACAATCCGCTCATCCCAAAAGCGGCTACATTCACCTGCAGAGGCCTCACCACCACTAAAACGTCCAGATAAACAACCGTCTCCCATTAGCTCTCTTCCTGGCACATCCAGTGACCACAGTATTTACATTCCAGTGGACCCCTCTATGATCCCTCTACCAGATTCACCTCCACCAGCGCCACCATTCTCTCCTGAGGATTTTCCTCCTCTTCCGCAGAGGGTGTCAAATGCCAAAGGTGCTAGTAAACAGCCGGGTCCAAGGACCCGAGCTGCACAAAAGGTCCCTCAACCACGATTCACACCATCTCCATGCGCCAGACCAAAGAAGCCCACACCCTTGGAACAGAATAAGTTCTGGAAATTCAGGAATGAGGCCACCAACAAACCAAATTGGCAACTTCCGACCCTCGACAAAAAGATCTTGATCGTCGGAGATTCAAACTTGAGTCGGATTAATGTGGATCCCCATCCAGATACTCAGGTTGCCTGTTTCCCTGGAGCATCGATTAATGATCTCAGAACGATCATTAATGAATACACAGGGAAATTGCAACCTGAGAAAGTAGTCCTCACCATAGGAATAAATGATAGGAATAATCTGATCTCAGCCTCCGAGTATCGACTTAGGTTATTATTCAGTATGGTACGAAAGAAATTTCCCAAGTCTAGGATCTACTTCACTGAACTAAATTTCTCCGCAACCTCGACACCTCAGCAAAAGCAGGCACTCGATGCAATTAATCGGACTGCCGCGTCAAGCAAGGCCAAATCCCCTGAGTCCAGGGTTATTGTCATACCCAGTCTTGCTTCGACAGAATTCGAAGTGGGTCATGACAATATTCATTGGACTGAGAGGACAGCAAATGACATGTATAATAACTGGCTTGTGGCCCTTAATTTAAACTAAACTCGGGTCAAGGTACCAACCACCCAGAAATGGGACTGGGTAGTAATATTGTAAACTTAACCGGCTCCGCATTAGGCGAAGCAGAACAGTCACTGCTTAATTTTGGCTTGACTTTTGTCCCAACACCAAAACATAAAACAGGTTTGGATGCAGATTTAGATAATGGCTTTACTGAAACTGCTGAATTTTGTCACCGTGTGAAATTAGCTGATTTTTTTCAAAACTCCAATAGTAATATTCCACTATTCATTGAAAAAACTGGCTGGGCTCCAAACTTAAAATGTGTTGACCCAGCAATCGGTGAAAGTATAAAACTTTACTCTGAACGTATTGAAAATACTACATTTCCAAACGATCAGCAAAATTTATCTTATGAGCAACGCCAGGCCCTATTAGGTTTATCTAGAAAAAGTGAAATTGTCATCAAACCTGCGGATAAAGGATCGGCTACTGTAATAATGGATAAAGACCACTACATCAAAGAAGCGCATAGACAGCTTAGTAATCCGAAGCATTACCAAAAACTAAATGAACCACTTTGGCAAAATAACTGTAGCAAATTCAACAAAATTCTCCAAAAAATGGTTGATAACAAGAAGATAACTGAAAAGCAATATAAATACCTGTGCGCAAAAGATGATTCGAAACCACGTACATTTTATCTTCTTCCTAAAATCCATAAGTCTGTTGACTTGTGGACCGACCCTATGACACCACCAGGGCGACCCATCATTTCAGATTGTGGTTCGGAATCATATAGGATTAGTGAATTTATCGACTACCATCTTCAGCCAATTGCAAATAGACATTTTAGCTATCTGAAAAACACTGAAGACTTCCTAGCCCAGGTCTCTAAGATCTCGGTCCCTCCAAATTCATTCTTAATTACAATGGACGTCGATGCTATGTACACAAACATTGACATCGAAAAGGGTCTAAATTCAATTCGTAGAGCATTTGCCGACTATCCTGACACCAACAGGCCCGACAGAGAAGTAATAGCTCTATTAGAGCTTAGTCTGAAGGGCAATGACTTTGAATTTGCTGGTGAAATTTTCCAACAAATTTGTGGCTGCGCAATGGGTAAGCGTTTCAGCCCAGGTTTCGCTAACCTTTACATGGCAGAGTGGGAAAAGGAAGCACTCGAAAACTGTCCAAATCAGCCGCTCATTTACCGCAGGTACCTCGATGATATTTTCATGATCTGGCAACATAGTAAGGAAGCATTTGCCGAATTTCTGGCCATTCTGAATAATCATGATCCGAATATCAAACTAAAAGCTCAAATCGATGAGCTGTCCGTAGATTTCCTAGATGTAACTTTATACAAAGGTATAAAGTATGAAACAACTGGTTACTTAGACTACAAAGTTTATTTTAAGCCAACCGACTCGCATCAACTACTACACAAGAAATCATTCCATCCTCCGCATACTTTCAAGGGACTTGTAAAATCACAAATAATCCGTTTTCATAGAAATTCGAGTGATAAGAAAAACTTTGAATCATCATGTTCGACCTTATTCAAAGCCCTCAAACCGAGAGGGTACTCTTCTCGGTTCCTGCGCAAAATAAAGTCTGAAACTTTGCATAATTTGGAAATCATTCCAGATAATGCCAGAAATTCTCGGCCTACCAAAATTTGTCATAATCGTCCGATTATTGGTGAAGGAGAATCTCGGAAATGTGAAAAGAAAAGGTGTAAATTGGATAAATTTCTTCCTTCCCAGAGTACATTCACGAGCTTTCAAAACAAAAGCAAATTTCAAATTCAGTCGAAATTAGATTGCGATTCTGAAAATGTCATTTACTTAATTTCATGCAAATTGTGTCAAAAGCAGTATGTTGGCGAAACAAAAAATCGACTAAGATGCCGAGCAACCAGACACCTTTCAGATATTAGACTAGAGGAAGACACACATGTGGCTGAACATTTTAATCTTCCTGATCATTTAGTCATCCGTGACTTTGAAATTATGCCCATCGAACAGCTACCTCTTTCAGACACAACAGAGGAAACTGATAAACAAAGATCACTAAGAGAATCGTTTTGGATTAAAGAACTCGAAACACAATGGCCAAGGGGCATAAATTCGGACCCATGCCTCTCGGATCAACGTGAGATTATCCCATTTACTCTCACATACAATCGGAAAAATGTTGAAATTGCGAAAATCCTAAAGGATGAGTATCACAAATTACAGGACAATTTAAAACAACCATTCAACAAGCGTCCAGTAATTGCATTTAAGAAAAATCCTAATCTACGCGACATCTTGGTAAAAGCGAAACTCAAATAAGTGTTCAAAACATCAATCAATGATTTATCATTGTATACTAATCAGGCCATATGGCATCTATTAAACAAAATTGACAATCTCAGGTGATAAAATAAGCAAAAATATTTTCAATTTTTTTCAATTTTGAAAATTCTGAGCCGGTGCGTTTACAATATTACATACATACATACATGGCTGTCTGAAGCATATTCGTCGTTCAGAAACATGGCTGCCTGACGCATATTCGTCGTTCAGAAACATGGCTGCCTGAAGCATATTCGTCGTTCAGAAACATGGCTGCCTGAAGCATATTCGTCGTTCAGAAACAGGGCTGCCTGAAGCATATTCGTCGTTCAGAAACAGGGCTGCCTGAAGCATATTCGTCGTTCAGAAACATGGCTGCCTGACGCATATTCGTCGTTCAGAAACATGGCTGCCTGAAGCATATTCGTCGTTCAGAAACAGGGCTGCCTGAAGCATATTCGTCGTTCAGAAACATGGCTACCTGACGCATATTCGTCGTTCAGAAACATGGCTGCCTGAAGCATATTCGTCGTTCAGAAACATGGCTGCCTGAAGCATATTCGTCGTTCAGAAACATGGCTACCTGACGCATATTCGTCGTCCAGAAACATGGCTGCCTGACGCATATTCGTCGTTCAGAAACATGGCTGCCTGAAGCATATTCGTCGTTCAGAAACAGGCCTGCCTGAAGCAAATTCGTCGTTCAGAAACATGGCTACCTGACGCATATTCGTCGTTCAGAAACATGGCTGCCTGAAGCATATTCGTCGTTCAGAAACATGGCTGCCTGAAGCATATTCGTCGTTCAGAAACATGGCTGCCTGAAGCATATTCGTCGTTCAGAAACATGGCTGCCTGAAGCATATTCGTCGTTCAGAAACATGGCTGCCTGAAGCATATTCGTCGTTCAGAAACATGGCTGCCTGAAGCATATTCGTCGTTCAGAAACAGGGCTGCCTGAAGCATATTCGTAGTTCAGAAACATGGCTGCCTGAAGCATATTCGTCGTTCAGAAACATGGCTGCCTGAAGCATATTCGTCGTTCAGAAACATGGCTGCCTGACGCATATTCGTCGTTCAGAAACAGGGCTGCCTGAAGCATACTCGTCGTTCAGAAACGGGGCTGCCTGAAGCATATTGGTCGTTCAGAAACATGGCTGCCTGACGCATATTCATCGTTCAGAAACATGGCTGCCTGAAGCATATTCGTCGTTCAGAAACATGGCTGCCTGCAGCATATTCGTCGTTCAGAAACAGGGCTGCCTGAAGTATATTCGTCGTTAAGAAACATGGCTGCCTGAGGCATATTCGTCGTTCAGAAACATGGCTGCCTGAGGCATATTCGTCGTTCAGAAACAGGGCTGCCTGAAGCATATTCGTCGTTCAGAAACAGGGCTGCCTGAAGCATATTCGTCGTTCAGAAACAGGGCTGCCTGAAGCATATTCGTCGTTCAGATATTCAGTGATTACCACAACTGATATATATGCAGGAGTGTAGACGCGTATTTTGACCTGGGGCGGAGAAACTAGGGGGGGGCGCTATGGGGGAAACACTATGGGAGAGGAGAGGAAAAAGCTAGTTGGAGGGGGATGGGTGGGTGGTGGGGTGGGGGAGGGTGACTATCGAACCCCACTCCCCAACAACCCCCTCCCCCTTGTTCATAAGCCTATGATATACATTGTGGACACTTTAAACTCGTGCTCAGAACACGACTTTATGAGTAGCTACCGCCCACAATTTTAAAATGTTATCAAAAACTTTTAGTAAACCATTATCATAGATCACTATATTGCCAAATGGAGGAGCGTATCATTCAATACCGACCCCAGTCACCACGAGCATTCTTGGATTACCCCCCCCCCCCCACCCCCACCCCCACCCACCCCCACCCACCCCAACCACACCCACCCCCTCACCCACCCACCCCACTTCACCTCGGTGCTTCAGGTTCTGGAGATTAATCTAAGATGTTCGCGTTCAGTTGTTTTAACCCGTTCATGACGAAGCCGGCAAATTGTAGGCCAAGCGAAGACTATTTTTGACAACTTACCACTGTAATGACTGGCTCGGTGACCGAGCCAGTCATTCCACTGGTAAATTTTCAAGACTATTCTTCTCTTGGTCTGTAAATGTACATTCCATACTCAAATATTTTGATATTCTTGACTAAATTTCGCTATTAAAAGGTTAAAGTAATTTTCAGCTCAAAATTGTCGCAATGAATATTTTGAAACTATTTCGACTGGAACATGTTGCTGTCAGCCGTGCGAATTGGGCACCAGTATTGGTCCAGTACTGAACCAGTAAGCCGTGTTGTCAGCGTTTAGTTGCAAACCATAACTAACATCACAATCAATACCTATCTGTCGGTCCGTCAGTTCATCTGTCTGTCTATATGTTGGTAGATTTTACCTAGCCATCACATCAGTGAGATCAGTTTCAAAAAGACCACAACCTATAGGTCTAAGCCCTTTAATTTGGTAGAAACGAGCATGCTAATGTTTACTGTAACAACATATGCGAAACTGACTGTATAATTCGGTGGAACTGCATTAACCGACTTCAGAATATTTATTTTAATGAGCAATTCACTGTTTTTTCATGATATTATATAAGAGATGCTTTAGGGACCCCGATCAGCGTTTGATCTCATGTGTTATTAGACCCGTTAGTAATAATACTAATGGTCGGATCGTTAACACAATCTGTTGACACTAAAAAACTCGAAATTTCATTATCCCAATTTCAAGGCAGCTATAGGCCTACATGTAAGATACTGTGGAATATTTTAAACCTAATTTGACTGTGGCAGCAACAGATTTCAGTTAAATTAGTTTCAAAATATTCAAGAGAATATTCCTTACATCAACATAATTTGTGATTTGTGGTTTGTGTGTGAAGTGGTTACGGGGCGGATCCCTAGCTGTACACTGGTTGTACCTTAGAACAGAAAGCCAGGCTCCAGGCCAGATGTCGGATTACGTAATAGCTGTGTTTATTTATACCTGAACGAGGTTAGATTCACCTGGCTGACTTAGTCATGGCCGAGTTACAGAGATAAACAAAGTATGGATGCTCGATTCCTGCAACATTATTGAGGTTACCAGAACAAATTATCTGGCAGAATGTTAATACAAAGTATTCGATAATACCTTGCCATACCTTACCCGCCCCACACACCCTTACCCGCCCACACCCCTTTACCCGCCCCACACCTCTCCACCACACCACATCTATCGCTCGCATTTGCAACAGTAACGCGTTGTGAAATAAATCAAGAAAATAGCACATCTGTGATTGTGAAATCGGTTATCTGTCAGTGGTAATGATTTGGTATCTGTTCCCTACCAAATAATTTCTGCTAAATTACTTATATGTGCTTTTACCTTTAGCGTTTTATATGCTACCTCTGAATCTGTGATACCGGTACCCGTGTTAAATATCACACAGCATATACAACTGACATTCAACAATAACATACATATACAACTGACATTCAACAATGACACATACATACAAACTGACATTCAACAATGACACATACATACAACTGACATTCAACAATGACACATATATATATATATTTATATATATATATATATATATATATATATATATATATATATATATATATATATATATATATATATATATATATATATATATATATATATATATATATATATATATATATATATATATATATATATATATATATATATATATATATATATATATATATATATATATATATATATATATATACAACTGACATTCAACAATGACACATATACAACTGACATTCAACAATGACACATATATACAACTGACATTCAACAATGACACACATACAACTGACATTCAACAATGACATCTAAATATTTCGTTATATTTGCTCATTGAGTGTCAGTTTGTAGGCCGAGGGAGGGCTGTTTTTAGGATTTCTTATTGGAGCCGCTGACCCGATTATCAAGTCAGTCATTCCAGGTATTTGCCTGCAATGGGCATTTAATAAGGCAGGCATTTTAGCATGGGCTCTCCACCTGGCAGTTATTGATAATGTAAAGAAGTTTAAAAAATAGTTTTCTCTTAACATAAAACTAAAATAGCGCTTCTATCTTCCACCCTACCCGCATAAGTTTCTTTACATAGTTGTATGGTTTTTTCACAAAGAAAACGTCTCCAGTGTGGTGGTGGGCCACTGAGATCGATCGACACCCCCACCCCTTCATCCCTTTGTCTATGCCGCTGTCGGGGGTGGGGGAGGGGGTGGGGGGGACTCTGCTGATCACCCCCACCCCACCCCTCGTGACATCACTTAGTAACCTGACAATTCCACGTGTTATAAAATGACTAGTGTACACTTACTTTCAACAAGTTTCTTATGCTAAGCTGAAGCTGATTGACATACTCGCTGTCTCATCAGTCAGAGACTAGATAACAGAGCTTGGCTGATGCTGAATTGGTGGGTGGGTGAGTATTGATAGCCGATATCCATTGACCATATCCGCCCGTTCTGCTCACTGGCTCACACCATATATCAGTCGTAGGGCCGTCACATGAGGTGCCGAGTAATGAAAAACGCGCTCATACACGCAAGCAAGCGCACACACACGCACGCACGCACGTACGCACGCACGCACACACACGCACAACTATGTACTCATTTGAACAAATCTGAGATTTGTTGATGCTTGCCTGACAAAGGATGGTGTAGTTTGGAGCGTTTCCATATTTGTCAATTCAATCTCTATTTAAATTTAATTCATGCGAAATTGTGTTAAAATAAATTATTCTAACACAATGGAGTGATCCGATCTGTGACTCAAGTATGGCATATGACGTTATACTCAATTACGCGCATGCAAGCGACGTCACAATATATAGTGACGTATTCAATTCGTCATGATAATTGAATGAAAAGGCAGTCAAGTGCACGAATTATAAGTCTGATGGATTTAGTATTTAATAAGCATCCTGTTGAATACTTTGAAACTAATTTGACTGGACGCCGTTGCTGCCATGGGCTTAGTTTCAAATTATTCTGCAACGTACATATACACAATTAACTTGAAATTGGGATTCTGGATTCAAAGTATATAAATCGATTACAACACTCAGTAAAAGTGGACAGAGCGTTGATAGAAATGGGCGGGGCATGGCTAGAAATGGATCTCTCTATTAGGCATAGATATCAAACAAAGATAGAGGGACTACAAAGATTCGTAGCATTACACTAAAACATAAATGTACAGTGGTGTGTGTTTAAATACAGCACATTTTACACTGTTTAACATGAAATCGTGGCATTCCATAAACCTATATTCCTACACATAAAGCGTGAGAACTCTACATTACAATACACACAGTAATAATGGACCCTTCCGGCTATGTCACGCCCATCTCTAGCTAAGCTCCACCCACACCTCGCTCGTGTTGGGATCGATCGATCCTCGAACGCTCTGACTATCCATTTTTCAGAAAACTATACTTGTAAGCTGTTAAATACTTTTAGACTAATTTGACTGGGTGCTGTTGCTGCCTATGGCAGCAACAACGCCCAGTCAAATTAGTTTCAAACTATTTGACAGAATGTTTGTTAAATATCAAAGGCATACAATTCGTACAACGTGTCGGACTATTAAGCGTTAAAGACGGACTAGATCGAATCATTCATGGCGTAATGATTATGACGTCATGGTACACGTCACTTAGTTAATTATGACGTCAGATGATTGATGGATAAACTGGAAAGGTGAATTACCGATGGGCCTATTTGTGGCAACAACGGCCGATTTAAGTGTATATTCGGATAAACTGCTGGTCTACTATACAAAATTGGCGTACGTGTATTTTACTTGTAATATATAAAAAGTGTTATATGCAAAAGGTCAAAATGTCAAAAATTTGACAGACTGACAGACAGACAGACAGACAGATAGAGCAACTCATACTAGTTGTGAGTTGCACCTAATAACGTTGAAATGGATACACTCTACCCTTCACATCCCACTCTCGGAATAGACAGTCAGTCATTCAACTGCTTGCCAAAAACAACGCATGAATTTTATCATTCTGACATAAAGGGAGGAAACTCTTAATATAAGAAAGTTGAAAAACTATCACGAGTGATTTACCTTTGATACATAGACATAATGCAGAGCAAGCGTTAGAGATCTGCGTAGTTGTTAAGTTAAGACAGACGTCCTATAGAGAAGGAAACGCTGATTTAAATAATGTTCACGATGCCGCCAATCAGCTAATTATATGCACATATGACTAGTTCTCAAGCCAGTCAATCAAGTTGTAGATTTTCTCTAAATAGTCTTCTCTTGGCATGTAAGTTGGCATTTCTCAGTCCATGATTGGGCTTCAAATTTTCTAGACTGATCAGTCCATGATCTGATTTTCTAGACTGATCGGGCCATGAGTGGGCTTCGAATCGTCTACACTGACAGGTGTGTCTGAGTGGGCTTCTTCTGGACTGACTACTGATCGGGCCTCAAGTGTCGTGTACTGATATAATCTGACAGGATTGCATGGCGGCTGATTCAGCATTAATTTATCTGAGCCAAAAGCAGGTGGCTTGATTCAAATGTCATGGACTGACCCGTATCTACGTAAGCGTCACATCTCATGGACTGATTAGTATCTACGTAAGCGTCACATCTCATGGACTGACCCGTATCTACGTAAGCGTCACATCTCATGGACTGACCAGTTTCTACACCTGCGTCACATCTCATCGACTGGCCAGTGTGTACACCCGCATCAAATCTCATGGACTAGCCAGTACGTGTCTATGTGAGCGTCACATCTCATGGACTCCCCATTGTCTACACCTGCGTCACATCTCATGGATTGGCCAGTTTCCACACGTGCGTCAAATGTAACGGACTGACCATTAAATATGACTGAGTTTCAGATCCTTTGTTGAGGTCAACTATCTGATTAGACAATTCTTATCCACCAGTTGGTTGCCGATTCAGAACCGATCGTAGGCCTACATAGGCCTACTATCACCGTACACAAAGCGTGGTGATTCAGAGCGCATACTCATCAGATCATAAATCTTTGTGAGTCATTTTTAGTCAACTACATCCATTAGTTGATAACGTGTCATAATTAGAAACAATGCTAGTTACTAATAGATCAGTGTCTGCAGCTGTCCGGGTGGAGCCACGAAAATAGCACCAGTTATTAATACGAGTCATGCGGAGGTAGCGCGCGCTGCTAGTAAGTAGGGAGGGCTAGCTTCGTCATCACCGCAGCAAGGGCATGATTAGTGTGGCATGTTCAGTGCTTGTGGTATTAAGTGATAAACTGGAGGTTAAAAGGTAGCGTGATATGAACTAAAGCAGAAGCCGTCATATCAAGAAAACAAAGCTATTGTAGAATCATGTTCCTTCGCTTCTTATCTCTTAGATCACGAATATCTTCCCGACGGACGATTCATATGTACAAAACGATCACATTTCAGATTATTTTTTAAAAGAAGGATCCATTTCTAGGTATGCTCCGCCCCACTTCTAGCTATGACCCCGCCCACCCCACCCCGCACGCGCGCGCGCACGCACGCACGCACGCACGCACGCACGCACGCACGCACGCACGCACGCACGCACGCACGCACGCACGCACGCACGCACGCACGCACGCACGCACGCACGCACGCACGCACGCACGCACGCACGCACGCACGCACGCACGCACGCACGCACGCACGCACGCACGCACGCACGCACGCACGCACGCACGCACGCACGCACGCACGCACGCACGCACGCACGCACGCACGCACGCACAGGTTTACGCGTGTTGGTATCAATTTATATACTTTGAAGCCAGAATTACCAGAATCCAGATTTCAAACTAACCATACAGGTAAACTGTTGAATATTTGGAAACTAATTTAACTGGGTGCTGTTGCTATGGCATGATGCTTATTAAATAGTAAATCCGCCAACTACATAGAATTCGTACACTTGGCGGGCTTTTCAATGTTCATGACGGCGCTAGATACGTCATTCATTGTGCATTTAGAGTGTGACATCAGCTTACACGCGAAGTGATTGTTTATGCCGTCATATACTTGTCGGATCCATCCAATGCCAATAGAGCAATACTACTCACATGGTTGACGACGATGTATACAATAAGTTTAAGAGAAATAGTTCCAAATGACCAAGAAATAATAAACACTATCAATGACATTACCACACCTAGAACTGCTATATGGAAAGTAATTTCCAAGATGGCCGAATAAACGGCAATTTCGCATCTGACCCAATCTACGATTGTAATCATCCCTATAGGGACTACCACTTACAGCACACAACTTAAAGTACCACAATTACACCTGAATGTTTGAAAATAGAATTGTTATTATTGTAGAGGGCCCTACTTTAGAGGCCTACTTTGTGCACCTCAATGTAATGGCACGAAATACATCGATCTTAGCGTAAGATAATTTCATTCCGTAAGAATTATTATAACGTCTTAACTGTGTCAAATTGAATTAGAGGCACGCAGGTCTATCCCTATATCAACTTCGCAACTAAAAATTGTATACATTTTTGCGCAATGAAGTCATCATATGTTAAAAATTATTTCGGTTAATGGAGGATTCCAGTTTCTCCGTTAATCATATGGCCTCATCATCAACTGTGTGATAACGTCATAATCAAGTATGTTATGAATGACGTAGCTAAGTTCGTCACGAACGCTTAATTGGTGGCGGGATAAGCGTTGTTGTATGAATTGTATGTCTACTATTTAATAAACACGTTGTTGAATATTTTGAAACTAATTTGACTGAGTGCTGTTGTTGTCATGGGCATACCTGTATAGTTTTCCGGAAATTCATAGTCAGCGAGTTCAGAGATCGAGTGATCTCAACACGGGCGCGGTGTGGGTTGAGCGGATGGGCGGGGCATAGCTAAAACTGGATTCTTCCTTTACGTCCCGGTACACAACTCAAGCTTCTAAAGGTATACAATTTCAACAAGTTTATTCTTAAGCATTTTGGTGTAAGTGTGGCCCTTTAACATTTTGCTATTGTTGAAAACCATTGGAAGAATTTATCTTTGACCTGTATTCTCCAAAAACAAGGAAAAGCTGGCATATTTTATTACTTTGTAGTGGTGGCGGTGTATGGCCTGTGTCCAAATTATACCAACTCCATGACACATTGACACAATACTGGTCGCGGTGTCTGTTCTGTGGTGCAATGGTCGCTGTGTTTGTCCTCTGGTGCAATGGTCGCTATTCCTGTCCTATGGTGCAATGGCCGCTGTGTCTGTCCTATGGAGCAATGGTCGCTGTGTGTGTCCCGTGGTACAATGGTCGCTGTGCTTGTCGTGTGGTGCAATGGACTCTGCGTCTCTCCTATCGTGCAATGACCGCTGCGTCTGTCCTGTGGTGCAATGGTCGCTGCGCCTGTCCTATGGTGCAATGGTCGTTCCATCCGTCCTCTGGTGTAATGGTCGCTGCGCCTGTCCTGCGGTGCAATGGACTCTGCGTCTCTCCTTTTGTGCAATTATCGCTGCGTCGTTCAATCCGTCCTCTGGTGTAATGGTCGCTGCGCCTGTCCTGTGGTGCAATGGTCGCTGCGTCCGCCCAGGGCATAATGGTCACTGCGTCTGTCCTGTGGTGCAATGGTCGCTGTGTCTGGCCTATGGTATAATGGTCGCTGCCTCTGTACTATGGTGCAACGGTCGATGAGCCTGTCCTATGGTGCAATGGTCGCTGCGTCTGACCTATGGTGCAACGGTCGCTGCGTGTGTCCTATGGTGTGGCCGCTGCGTCTGTTCTATGTTGCAATGGTTGCTGCGTCCGTCCTATCGTGTAATGGTCGCTGCGCAGATCCTATAGTGCAATGGTCGCCGCGTCTGTCCTATGGTGCAATGGTCGCTGTGTCTGTCCTATCGTGCGCTGGTTGTTGCGTCTGTCCTATGGTACAATGGTCGCTGCGTCTGTCCTATGACTCTGTGTTGGTCCCATGGTGCAATGGCCTCGTTGACCATCCTATGGTATAATCGTTGATCTGTTCTATGGCGTATACGGGTTGTTCTGTCAGTCCTATGGTTGTTATACCGAGCATATGCGTGCTAGTGGTGCTATAATAAAAAAATTAAAATAAAATCAACAGAAAATGAGACAGGGAACCAGGCTATGATGATGGTAGTTTATACGCTGATCACTATATCTTGCACAATGGAGTAGTTGATAGGCGCCTGATTATCGTTAGTCTCTTCTTTTGAGCATCCAGTTTCTAGATGATGCTGTATGAAAACAGAGCGCGCGCCTCTGTGTCTTCTGATAAATGGCTACGTAATCCCGATGCTATATGGCACACACGATAATAAAGTACGTAACCATTATGCCACATAACAACGTAAAATAATAATAAACATATAACAATCTGTAATTGTTTTGGCTTTTACCTGATTTACATTCCTAATACTCGCGCATTATTGGAACAGCATAATTATATAGACCTCATGTGTCATACGCAATTAAATAAAAGTCGTCAGTAGGCAATTAAAAAAGTGGCAGAAAGCATAAAGTAAATTTAGCGGCTTTTATCGGTATGGAAATAGGTTTATTTATTTGAAATGGAGCGGTATTTAAGTACCAGTATATAGATAACGCTCAAAACAATCAGTTATTGTACGGAAATCGGTATTTTACTAATTATTGAAATATTCACACACCATGACGCTGATCTATTCCATGACCGGCTTCACCCTTTGGGGGCTTATTTCCATCCATACGGTGTAGAATCTCAGAGTTAAGCTATGGTGCAATGGACCTTTCCAGTTTATCCATCCATCATATCACGTCATAATCAACTACGTGACGTGTAGGATGGCGTCATAAATTCATAATCAATTACAGCATGATTGCCATGATTTACCGTCTTAACGAAGTGAGCGTATATAGATAACATGTACGTGTACGTGTAATGAGGAAAAATCAACAGAAAATGAGACAGGGAACCAGGCTAAAATACATATACCATGCGACTGAGAAAGCTTCGTTTCCGGTCGCGAGCTTTTTTTGCTTCCGGTTTCGGCTTATGATATCAGATTCAGATTCAGATTATTTATTGGCACAAAATCTTTTACACGAAGATATAGCCAAACATGAAGGTTACACGGACATTATACAGATTACAATACACGCAGTACGAATAGATAGTACATACGATATACAGTTGACAATAAGTAAAATATACATGATAGGTACAATACGCACACGCACACGCACACTCTCACGCACTCGCCCACGCACGCACGCACTCACGCACGCACGCACTCACTCACTCACTCACTCACTCACTCACTCACTCACTCACGCACGCACGCACGCACGCACGCACGCACGCACGCACGCACGCACGCACGCACGCACGCACGCACGCACGCACGCACGCACGCACGCACGCACGCACGCACGCACGCACGCACGCACGCACGCACGCACGCACGCACGCACGCACGCACGCACGCACGCACGCACGCACGCACGCACGCACGCACGCACGCACGCACGCACATAAGATGACATCCACGAATTAAGGCTGTAGGCTCTGTTATCAAATTAAGTGGTTATATTAATATATGAGACTACATATCATTCATAGTGTCAATTTGAAGTTAATGTTGAAGTTAATGTTCTGCTAGGTACTGACTGTTGCGTGAACCCTCCGCCAGGATCACTAAATGAAGAAGGAGCAGCATCACCACTCGCCATATCTCAATATCCCATGACAGTTTAATCACCATGAGATTTTATGACACAGAAGATAACGATGTCACCTCTTCACCCAGCCGTCATATAAAAGGGCGATAAGGATACATGTAATGTACCTACAGCAAAATTTACTGCCGATCTGATCAGCTATATCGCAATTACTAGTGAAGGCGGAGGGTTAGTGGATTGTTTCGGAGCCAGCGCATTCTGCCTTTTCATGAAACAATCAGTGACATATTTTAGTACCGGTTTGCAGACCTCGGTGTCACCGTTATTGTAGGACATTATGAACACAAATTTATGCTGTTCACTGAGGGAAGCAAAATTTACAAAAACATTAAGGTAATTAAATAGCGATTGTCTTTCACTGTGGTAAAATGGACATTTTAGAATAAAATGTCTTTCATCCTCAACAGCTTGAATGTTACATAGAGAACATACTCTTTTTTCTACAGGAGTTTTGGGAATTGTATGTCTCCCCACTTCTATCTGGAGATCGTGTGCACTCACTCTGAGTTTGGCAAACAGATTTCGCCTAGAAAAATCGTGTTCAGTTAGTAAATAATTCTCCATGTTAAAGTTGCTTTTAAATGTTTGATACGACCTAAGTTTAGAACCCTGTTGAGATGTACCAATTCGATCTGTGAGACCTCTGTTTACATGGACCAGCCAGTTTGATTTGTATCTAGACTCCATGGCATCAGTTAGTAATTTAGCACATGTCTTTTTTATCTCTGGTGCTTTGGTTGGTCCAAATTTCTTCGAAGCTAAAGCTAGTCCATAGATTTTTTAAATGGCTAGCCCAGTTATCTTCTTCTAATGATGAATACGAATGCATATAGGCTCGATGAAATATTGTCTTAGAGTCAATGTCACATACTCTCATCCAAAATGTGGCTGATTGTGTGAGGAGCGTGGTGAGTAAGGCATATTGCCAGAGTTCACCCCTTACAGCAGCATTAGTAGCTTTCCCATTAACCCCCAGTATATATGTACAGAAGCTAATTAGGACCTTTTCGACTGGGACATTATCTCCTAATTGCATGTAGTTATGCTCATTGATGCCTTTGATGTAAAAGGGTGCGCAAATTTCTGCACAATAAGATAAGATGGGTAAAATTAAAGAACGAAATAGCGTGAATGCTGTTAAAACATTATTTTTGACATTGATAACTTTAAGTTTGAACAAAGCCTTCTTGGCCTGTTCTGCCAGTCTTTCACATGCAGCTTTAAATTTACCAGATGGTGTAAAGACGATACCTAAATAGCAATAAGACTTTACAACTTCAATCGGTGAGCCCATGTATGTAAAGTGATACATGTATCTCTTTAGTAAATGCCCACTTTTATTGAAAATTATTATTTTGGTCATATTTAAGTTGAGAGTACGGTCCCATTTGTTGCAGTAAATATTCAATTTGTTTAGCGCATTTTGCAGACCAGTGTGGGTTTCTGACACTTTGGCAAGATCATCAGCAAACATAAGACAGTTAATAGAAGTGTTATTCAAAGTGATATAGCTTTTGTGGTTTCTTCATGGGCCCCCGTTGCATTATGGGATATAGTTCTTCATTATGCGTATGTTTCCCTAGTTATTTTATATATTTGAATTTTCAATGTCCAAAATTTGTTATCACGAAATAGCGTATATTTACTTCAGAATGTAAAACGGTTAAATCGTCTGATGCAGACCAGATACAAGCTTTATTTATTCCTATTTATGCGTCTGTAAATGCGATATGAGGCTTGGTTGACTGTCTCGTATTATTTTAACACCCATGGCCGTGGAAAGTCGTTGTTGTCAATGTCGTATGTATTTAACGCTGGTAGCAGGAAATTTAAGGCCCGGTACTACGCGATTCTCACCAGGATGGAATGTACATTCATGTATTTACTCGCAGACATGCATTAATTCCCGTTTTTTGTAGCTTATGTCTGGATAAACGCGACCTCAATATTCTAGAGGACGACATTTCATTATGACGTCATAGTTACTATGGACCTGTTTGTATTTTCCCAAATGGCTAGGAGCACCCGGGAAATGTCGGTACAAATTTTATAACGTTATTGGTAATGCGTGGCCAGAAATGGAAGGCATCTCCAATAGTAAGGCACATATTCACCAAGGGTAAGCATTTACACAAAAACTGGATTGAGGCAGGTAAACCCGGACCAGATCATCTACTTCTATGCAGTGTAAAATATTGAAACGACAGCTCCGCTCCCAACAGCGTACTGAAGCCGCGATAGAGCGAAAATCACTGTACAACTGAGTG
Organism: Chaetoderma sp. LZ-2023a; assembly: GCA_034401795.1. NCBI lineage: Eukaryota > Metazoa > Mollusca > Caudofoveata > Chaetodermatida > Chaetodermatidae > Chaetoderma > Chaetoderma sp. LZ-2023a. The sequence goes on from CM067367.1 coordinate 126,101,472, forward strand.
ATGGTCGAGTATGGTTCTGTAAATTTCTACAGGCTTATCAATCGAACAAAGACAAGGCGTAGTGATACTGCCTCATTAGTTGTCAATGGAGTTCCCACTACAGATATGGTAAAGCAACGGAATGGCTTGCCTCCTATGAAGACCTAGCAAAACCTTCCCAACATGTAAACTTTGATAATGATTACCATGCACGGGTTAAGATCGACCTTCATTTGATCCAATGTACATATGCCCAGAATCAAGAAAGACTTCCTACAGTAACATCTACCGAAATCTATGAAGCAATTTCAAAGCCCCACACTGGCAAATCCGCAGATGAATTTGGCCTCAATGCAGGGCACTTTATTCATGCAGGACAGTCAATTATACCACTACTGGCCAAGTTGTTCAACTACATCTTTGAGTCGAAACAGATTCCAGACATCTTCAAACGGGGAATTATTACTCCAGTACATAAGAAAGGAAAGGACCCCTCAAACCTGAGTAATTACAGAGGTATCACTGTAACATCTCTACTGGGGGAAATCTTTGAGCATGTCATCCGTAACAAAATTGAAGAGTCGTTACCATGTAATCAATCATCTCTGCAGTTTGGATTTACTAGAGGACTTTCGCCACTTATGGCTGGTTTAATACTCTCAGAAACTACTACAGAAAGCAAAGATCTACATGTCCCGCTGTATACCTCCTTCCTAGACACTCAGAAGGCATTTGATGTGGTGGATCACGCATCCTTAAAGTGTAAGCTGTATGACGAAGGTATAAATCTACACTTACTGCAAATTACTGATCTGCTCTACAGGGATCTTACTGCGAAAGTGAAGTGGGGAGGTTCTCTAAGCCACTCATTCCCGATACTGCAAGGTGTCCGACAAGGGGGGCATCCTCTCCACTGGGTTGTACAAAGTTTACATTAACAACCTGCTGCAGCAATTAGAATCTTCACAACTAGGAACATTCATGGGAACTCAGTATACAGGATACCCAACAGTTGCTGACGATCTCACCCTAATGAGCAACTCAGAATTTGAACTGCAATGTATGCTTGATGTTGTATATCGTTACTCAACTCGTGAGCGATACCTAATACATCCAGAAAAGTCAACAATACTGCACAATTCAGTACGCACAAAATCTGTTCCGCACTTGCCTAAATGGTGTCTTGTTAGAAATACCTGTCTCTACAACAGCAACTCATTTGGGGTTATCGCGAACTACAAAACAAGAAATGAAGATCAATGTTCAAGAGCGTATATCTTGTGCTAGACGCACACTCTATAGTCTCATTGGAACAGGTTTCCATGGCTCGAATGGTATATCAACAAAAATTGCATACCGTATCATCCAGCTTTATGTCATCCCTCGACTACTCTATGGACTAGAGATCCTTGTACTACAAAAACAAGAACTTGATCAGCCAGAAGGCTTCTTTATTGACATACTTAGGAGGATACAAGCCCTTCTAACGAGGACCGCGAAATGTGCTGTACTCCTTTTACCTGGCGCTAGACCAATCACTGCAGAGCTACAACATACGTTAGCTAACACTTTTGAGGAACATCCTGGCATGCCAAAACAAGCCACTTAACCACATACTAGTAAGACAGTTGGCGTTTGAGACTCCAAAATCGGGCAGTTGGTTTATTTATATTAAGAATTTTCTAGAGAGATACAACTTATCAAACATCCAAGAGCTTATTCTGAATTTACACTCTAAGATAAAATTGAAATCAGTAGTAAAATCTGCCGTGGACAGCCAATGGAACGAGGACTTACAGTTTGCGTGTGAAACCAAAGGTACACTTAAAAACTGTAACACTAAAGACTTTTTCATTGGGAAATGCCATATATCCGTGCACACTGTAGACAATGACAACAAGGATGTAAAACGTAGTGTCATTAAAGCCAGGCTCATCACAGGAACCTACCTAGTACAAGCAGCACTAAGTAAATTCAACCAAAACATTGTGAACCCCACATGCCGTCTCTGTCAGTTGAGTTCTGAAGATTATCAACACTTCTTGCTACACTGTGGTGCACTCCATCAGTATAGATATCAATATTTATCACTACTCAAGAAAACCATCATCGACCACCTTGGCGAGAATTCCTGGAAATATATCTCCAGCATAGAAGATCACCTCGTAAAACTTATTATCGACTGTACAAGTCTAGTGGTGGCTGGATTACTACCTAACAACTTCTCATTATTATGTGAATTGGAACGTATAACTAGAAAACTATGTTACAACCTGCATTGCGGTAGAAGCTTCCTCTTTAACCAGCTTCCACAACAACATTAATCAACAGTAACTGCTTTTAGCTGATATCTTGAATCAGAACTATATTTATATATAATTGTCCATGCACTCTGGTGCTGAACAGTGTTTGTGTTATTATTATTGAACTGTATTCGGACAACATATTTAGCTAATCTATAATTGAGGGCTAAAATTACAATTATATAATGTTCATAACAACAACAACAACTGGCGCAACTATTTAATGGTGCAGCCCCCCCCCCCCCCCCCCCGTAAAAGATGCAATAATGCTGTCGTATATCACTGACAATGGGCAGATGCATTGTTGTGAATATCGTGGAATGGATTTACCAGAATGCCCTCCACGCATGATTAAAAATTAGCTTCGAATGTACTATACATGGGCATACGTATTTAGGACATTTCGATCCTATACAAATTCGTCCTATTTATTTAAGCAATAAATGGTGTCTGCGTTCGCTTATAGGCTATGCCTATTTTCAGATTAGTCCCCTGTTGTACGAATTGTATATAATTACTATTTAATAAATATGCCATTGAATATTTTGAAACTAATTTGACTGGCGCTGTTGCTGCTATAGGCAGCAACAGCACCCAGTCAAATTAGTTTCAAAATGTTCAACAGCTGGGCTGTATAGTTTTCTGGAAATTGATAGCGAACGCAGTGAACGATGGCTTCACATCGTGAACGAAGTGAGCGTATATAGATAACATATAGGCCCTACGTACGTGAAATGAGGAAAAATCAACAGAAAATGAGACAGGGAACCAGGCTAAAATACATATACCATGCGACTGAGAAAGCTTCGTTTCCGGTCGCGAGCTTTTTGTTAGTTCCGGTTTGGGCTTATGATATAGCTTTTCTGGTTTCTTCATGGGCCCCCCATTGCATAAGTTATCTCGGAGTTCCGAATGAGCATGTGCAGAAAACGTCAGGTCAACGGTCAAAGCACATAAACAAACCACTTAGTGTGCCTTCGCTTAGCAATAATCGCATAGCTTTCACGGTGTTTTCAGCTAAATAAACCTTTTGCAAACATCTCGCTTCATAAAAATAATATGCTTACATAGTAATCACTGCGTGTTTATAAAAGAGATTTCATAAGGATAACACGAATCGCACGAAATACCCTATTTTCGTATATGCCCTATATAATTAGCCTATATAATATGTAGTGTTGTTATCTTTGATTCCCGCGACTGTCGCCGGGTATTATATAGACAATGTTTTTTATTTCATACCCATATTGATTAAAATCCACAAAATTAACAGTTTGTAACTATTATTTATTTATATATAATTAGCAGCCTCGGCGGTTAGCGCGTCGACGCAACACCCCCCCCCCCCCCCCCCATCACCACCACCTCCCATCCCCACCCCAACCGCCACACACAGAGACCCCAAAAATAGCCACAGGCTGGTGTCAAGAACGTAAATATTTGTTAATAAATCTTTCAAAAGACTTTCAAGATTCACGATTTTTTATTTCCATATAGGTAAATAATTTAACAATTTAATACAGGCATCCACCAAAGGCAAGGCTTATGATGCGGTGGGCCCTTGACATAATACAAAAATTTATACATATGACATTTATATACATATACATGGATATTTTATATTACAAATGACATAGAGTACGATACGAAACATGTATAAATTATGTTTACATTTAAACAAATTACGTGTGGAGACATGACTTGTGACAGAACATTTTACATAAAGGGTGTGTGTGGTGTGTGTGGGGTGGAGAGGGGCGGTGGAGGGAGTGGAGTGACCATCTTGCGGAGTATTATTACTATTTAGTGAAATTACAATTATTATACTCACTATCCCTGTTGCGTTTCTCATCGTTATTACATGTATACTCATGCTGAATAATAATGATAACAACAACAACAACAACAACAACAACAACAACAACAACAACAACAACAACAACAACAACAACATCATTATTATTACCATTATTATTATCATTATTGTCGCATTGTTATTACCATTATGCTCAACAACAATAACAACAAAAATATTATTAACACCATTACTATTATTTACATGTATTATGATGTGTAATTATTGTTGTCACCACCATTATTATTTTTTAATTATTATTGTCGCATTACTATTATCATTATATTTAATAATAACAATAGCAACGACAATACCATTACTATTATTTACATTTATTATTATTATTATTATTATTATTATTATTATTATTATTATTATTATTATTATTTTTATCATCAGCCCTCATACATCATGTACATGTCATATTTTTACATATTTGTTGTCCTGGTGACCGTGTGCGCTACAGCGGAAGAAACCGTCTGCAGAGACTACATTTAAAAAACATAAATAATAAATAATATGTCACTAAAAATTGGTTATTTCCTACAATTAGGAATATAGGTAGTGGCTTGTAATACTGCAGGGCAGCGACTTTTCAGGACCTGGGGTCTTATGTCAACCTGCGTTAAAGGACCAGCACCTGGATCTATGTCATGTTCGGCTGTATATGTTTTAACCCAGCTCCCCCAATAGCAGTTGGCTGCTAACCCTGTGGAAATGTATACCTCATACCATATATAGGGCTTACATTCATAGGGGTGTATGGCAGTGGGTGGGTGTATGGGAGTGGGTGGGTGTATGGGAGTGAGTGGGTGTATGGGAGTGGGTGGGTGTATGGGAGTGGGTGGGTGTATGGGAGTGGGTGGGTGTATGGGAGTGGGTGGGTGTATGGGAGTGGGTGGGTGGGGGCGGGTGGGTGGGTAGGGATGGTACTAAACTAAATGGGTGTGACCAAAACCTAAGGGGCGCAATGGAGGATACACTGAGAGATGAAAAATCTGAAGGGTCGCTATAGCGCCCCCACCTCCTCCTCTACGCCTATGTATATAGCAAGAATCTCGAACATTTAAAAGCCAACTTGTCCTTGTATGGTATCTGTGTAAAACTCAATAAACGAACTTGTAAGGTTATGAAAACAAGTAGTTTTTTTAGAGGTAAGTTCGTGATACCCACCCACCCACCTAACCAAAAACTAAAATCATCTACCAATAATCACATTGTAAAACAAAATGTTGCATGATAGGAATGAGGAGTAAGACCAGGGGCGTGCTCGCGAACGGGCAGCATCCCACACCCGGCACAACCACGTTGGAGATTATGACATAATATGACGTCATGATGACTCCAAGGCTGCTATGCCATGCGCAGGCTACAACCCCTCCGCAAACACGGTCCCAAGTCAACAAGATAATCGTCGACCCCTAGAGAAATTGATCAACAACCATTTGTCCTTTCTCCTTGTTTCCACGAAAGAAACGAAAATGAAACAAGGAGTGAGACCAGGTCGACAAGAAAATCATGTACCAAAAATAACATTGTAAAACAAAATGCTGCACGCCTTGGAACCAGCTTGACTGGCAGCCATTATAGCTCGCTGCAACAACAGCTTTCAGTCAAACTGGGTCAAAGGCTGCCAACTTACACACTTGCACACACATACTGTATTACGATGATCTATATTTTTAGGTTAACCAGACAGGATGCTTATTTTACCCCCTCGCACCCACCCCACCTCACCCCACCCCAACGTCTAGGTACATTTAGAGAAAGTGCTCATGTCATCAAATCCTTTCGCACATTAAAAGCCTCATAAACATAAGCTGCTAATTTTTTCTGGAGAGCTGTACTTGGACATTGTAATAATTCCGTAAATGTGTAGACACTTGGTCTTTTATAATAATAGGGGTTGATGAAGGATTTACGTAAGTTACTATACACGGGGCATATCAGGACAAAATGATACTCGTCTTCTATATCATTTTACATAATAGACATGTTCTTTCGGATAGTGGCGTGGGTGTCGGCTTATGCCATCTTCCCGTCTCTACATGCAGTCTATGACTCCCTGTCCTGATCTTACATAATGCTCGCCTATGTTTCGTTATTTTAACATTATCTAAGTATGTTTTATACATCAAATCATTAACAAAGTATTTATATAACCTAGTTTTACTACCCCTGTCTAATAATCCTATCCATTCTTGCATATAATTATCATTATATTACTTTTATTGCACAATAAACACA